>CAKNXH010085610.1:27452-37511 GCA_932178445.1 Andricus quercusramuli | reverse complement strand
AAGAGAACCTCGATCCTCGCGAAAGGACTGTAGGAATAGTTAGAACCACGATCCTCGAGAAAAGGACCGTAGGAAAAAAAGAGAACTTCGATCCTCGCGAAAGGACTGTAGGAATAGTTAGAATCTCGATCCTCGAGAAAAGGACCGTAGGAAAAAAAAGAGAACCTCGATCCTCGAGAAAGGACCGTAGGAAAAGAGAGATCCTCGATCCTCGAGAAAGGACCGTAGGAAAAGAGAGAACCTCGATCCTCGCGAAAGGACTGTAGGAATAGTTAGAACCTCGATCCTCGAGAAAAGGACCGTAGGAAGAGTTAGAACCTGGATCCTCGCGAAAGGACCGTAGGAAAAAAAGAGAACCTCGATCCTCGCGAAAGGACTGTAGGAATAGTTAGAACCTCGATCCTCGAGAAAAGGAGCGTAGGAAAAGTTAGAACCCCGATCCTCGCGAAAAGACCGTAGGAAAAGAGAGAACCTCGATCCTCGAGAAAGGACCGTAGGAAAAAGGTAGAAACCAGATTAGAAAGAGATTAGGACAAAAAAAATTAAGTTCATTATAGAGTTGCCCTTGCAGCTGGTCAATGTTTCCGCCTAGCTTAGCGCTCCCCAGCATTCGGGCGGAAAAGGTTCCGGAAAAGAAACAACACTCTGTATTTCCACTTTAGTTACAGTTCTTTATTCAAGGTGTTAAACGTTTTGAGTTTAGTCCATGAAGGACGGAAACTCTAATACCTCAAAAGTCGAGAAAACCATAAAACTCGTGATCAAAAGTCAAAAGACCATAAAACTCGGGCGCAATATTGCGAAGAAACCGGAAAAAAGGACTTAATCCTCCACGGTTGACAAAGTCATTTGTAAGGCGTACGTCGGGCGCGATATGGCGAAGGCTCAACCTGCGTAGTTCGGAAGGTGAGAGGAGCCGAGATCCTCACCTTCCTGCAGACCGATGCTAACTGAATTGCGAGCCTGACCGCTGCCGATCGCTGGGCGGTCGGCGCTCGCACGGCGGCTAAACTCCGTACTAGGATAGTCTACCTCAGCACCACTAGTGGCGTTGCTGGTGCGCGGCAAATACTCAAATACTTGGTATTATCCATTGTGACGAATGGCCATGAAAATAATTATATATTAAAATACTTTAAGATGTCCGCCAAAAAACACAAATTGTTTTTTTAGCGGACGTCAGCGTAAAAAATTGAACATTGATTTTTAAGCATCAGGTCCCCTTTTTCGTGGATGGTCATATATTCTGATGCAAAATTGTAACCAAAAAATCCCCCAAGCTTATTTTATGAATACTTTTCAGCAACAGCTGACATTATTTCATATTTTGTATACAAAATGTCATGCTTACCTGGCTGTTTCATATAGTTTCACTGTTAATAGAGTGTCCTCAATTGTTTTGTTGCATAGTGTGTTCACAGAAGAAACAAAGAAGTTTAAGGCCCCTAAGAGTGTCTCACCATTTTTTGTTAAATTTCTTTGCGTCTCAGAATTATACAAAAATTCCTCTTGCAACTCAGGTGATTTCTGAGCTAATTCGGAAAATGCTTCCCCCAGAGCATGTTGTGTTTGAACTACATGGTAAAAATGAGACGCTAGAGCTCGAGATAATCGTAAAATGTTGCAGTATTTCCGTTGAGTCTCCCTTAATAGGTCTATTTGTGTTTCCAATTCTGAAAATTCAATTAGATTTTTAGTTTGAACATTTAATGATAATTTATAGTCATCAGTATTAACGTAACTGGGTCATTCTCTGTGAAAGTGCGTGTTGAGATACAGTGAAAGTTCGACATGCATACTAGGGAAGCGCGAAAAAATAAATTTTTCAGTTTAGTTTTTTGATCAGGATAGGAAAAATCTGATTCTATATATAAAAATATATTTTTGTGATTTTTTTTACAAATTTTCAATACAATATCTTCCGTTAGCAGAAAAGAATTAAAGTTTCACAGTTCGAAAAAAGTAATTTCTTCGACATATTTCAATGCTGTAGACACAGTTATCTTTACAATCATTTTTCCCTGTTCAAATTCGTTTATCGCAATATGCCATATAATTTCACAAAAATCATTTGTTACAGAACAAAAATTCTGGTGGTAAATAAATTTAGGAGACACTTCAAAATATTCAGATATGTTACTTTGGTGCGTCAAAGTGTGAAAAAATATTTTTCATGATTATCGAATTATGGTGATGTGAGTGACCATTCCATAGTTTTTTGTATATCAAATTAGTATTTTCTCTCAACTTACAATAATACGAGATTACTTACTCCTTTGCAGAACTTTATGCTCTTTTTCGCAGGGCGTGTCATTAGGTTTAACCTAATATTTACCATTAAGTTTAACCTAATGTTAGGTTTAACCTAATGTTTAAATAATGTTTAACTTAATCGTTCTGTCACATTTTTACTGTTTTCTTGAAAAATGTCCGATTTAATTGACCCAATTATTTAAATTGTGATGAAGGATTTTTGTAGTGGCATTAGGGTCCTATGAGTATATTTAATGAAAAAACATGCACTTCATAAAAGTTAAGCTCGGAAAAAGTTTCGACCACAGATAGGGGTCTTCCTCAGTGCCTAATATTTAATAAAAATAAGTTTTTTTTCGAAAAAAAAAAAAAAAAAAAAAAACAATAAGATTAAAATAAAAGAACTCATGCATGAACTTATTGTTTCTACGTCGTGCAGCTCCTTTCTCTCTCCCTCTCCGTCATCCTCTCTGTTTCTCCCTCCGTCTCTCTATCAGCTCCCTCTCTGAGAGGTCTTCCTGTTTCGTTGCAGATGGTGAGGTGATTGCGGGTGAAGTAAAATACTCCGTAATTCCACAAACACAATATTAACACACTTAACAAGCACGTTGAACAGAAGCACACACTTGTATTGTTTGAAAGGAAATTAGTAATTCCAAAACAAAGGCAATTAATCGTAAATTAAAAAAAAAATTTCTGAATATTATAGGAAGTTAGTTTTTCGACGTAAAATTAGAGACATCCGCTGTGTTTAAAATCACGAAGAATACTGAAAGAACGTTCTCAGAGGTACTACAGTTTAACGACTTCAGGATATGGAAAGAAAGATACTTTAATTTTTAAAGGGCTGCGATAGTAAAACTCAATGACAACATGGGGCCCGGACTCTGAGTCACTCCACCCTCGACTCGATCGCAGAGCGACCATAGCCAACACGTGTTTTCAGATTGTTTTTCCTCTTTACCACGGGCAAATTATATTTTTGAAAGGTTTGCTACGTCGGTCTTCAAATTGACCGCATTAATATTACCAGCAATGTGACACATTTCCATCACCAGACGTTTACGCTACTCGCATTCATTCGCAAGAATTTTCGCGGTTTAAAAATCGGAAAAATGTTGTTTTTTTTCAACGCTATGTCTAGTAAACATTGTCTGGTTTCAGGGGTCTTCTTTATGTCCCTTGAGTGTTCCTTAACCCAGACTCCTAACGGACGTTCAGTTTGACCTATATAAACCGCATTGCAATTTTGTCCTTTTGCACCAAATGAAATAAATAATATTGCTATTATGCAATTTATTTAATTTATCTTTGGCAGGTCTCAAAACTGATGTAAGGTCTCTCTTGTTTTTAAAAGCCATCGTACTGTCGTATTGCCCGAGGTATTTTACGATTCGTTCCGATAGTCCTTCAACGTATGTAATGCTAATAAATGATCTAATTTCAGCGTTTTGGCCTATTTCATTAATTCTACGCTGTTCCTTTTTGGCCAAAATATTCAATCTGAGATTGATATTTTCTCTAACAAACTGTTGCGGGTAAAAGTTCTCATTGAGAGTGTCTTCCACCAATCGCAAGTTCTTTTGATGAAACTGTTTATCTAAAAGGAGAATGGATCTGTCGACCATATTGAACACTACGCTTTTTTGCATTTTTTTGGGTGGTTAGAATCGAAATTAAGGCATCTGCCGGAACAGGTTGGTTTACAGAACCAATTGCAATTTATTTCCTGGCTATTGTTCTTGAGAAATGTGACAACTAGACAATTTATTGCCCTATTTTGTTCCTTCTACAAGGTGAATTTAGTTGCAAAATCGTTCAGATTAAAAACTTGTAGAACATAGTCTACTTCGTTTTCTGGGAGAGCTACTAGTATATCATCGACATAACGAACATACAGAGGTACCTGGAAACCTATTTTCGGAGAAGTAAATGTTTCCAGGTGGTCCATAACTATATCGGCTAAAACTAGTGAAAGAGGAGAGCCCACTGGTAGCCCTCTTTTTTGGAAATACATTTTTTCCTTGAAATTGAAGTCCGCGATATCCAGACATAAACGAAGTCCTTCTTCGAAATCTTCGCACGGAATTTTCGTCTTTTCGCGAATTTTATTCCACCTGCTACGGACCGCCTCAACTGCCTTCTCTTTCGGCACATTTGTAAAAAGAGAAACAACGTCTAGTGATGCGAACACGTGATTTTCCGGGATCCTAAAATTCCTCATTTTCTTCATTGAATCGAAGCTGTTAAGCACTCTCGATTTAGGAGCTTCAATATTATTAGCAATAATATTTTTTAAGGAGGTTGCTAAGTTGTAAGTCGCGCTACCTACGTATGAAATTATCGGTCTAAGCGGGTATCTGTCTTATGGATTTTTGGCATACCATAAATTCTAGAAGGATTGGAATGATATACCTTCAGATTTTTAGCGGTGAGTTTATTTACTTATTCTTTCAATTCCCATTTTTTAACTAACTTGGTGACTTCCATTGCAATTTTTTTCGACGTGTCCTTATTTCTTTTTACGTAAGTATCCCGACTCTGCAATAATTCGTCCACTTTCGCGTCGTCATCGTTCCTTTCCATCGCGACGGTCGTGTGACCTTTGTCAGCTTTAAGAAAAATAATTTGAGGATTCTCTTTCGCGAATTTTTCAGCCTGTTTCATTTCTTTTAGGGGCTGTACGATTTTCGATTTTACCGCGTAGCCAGAATTCATAACTCCGCAAATAGTATTCGCGATATTCAGTCTAGCACGATCTTGACCTGCTTCTGGTATTTTTTAAATATTGGACTCGACACTGGCTATCATGTCATAAACCGGCATTTGTTCTTTCTCAATTTTCACGTCAATATTTTTCCCTAGACTAGCTACTTTGGCCACATTTTGCGGTATCTCAACGCAAGATAGTTTTTTTAAACAACTTATCGTTCAGTCTGGCGTTGTGAAATGTGTTTCTCTTTTATGGCATTTGGTGCAAAGGACAAAATGGCAATGCGGTTTATATCGGTCAAACTGAACGTCCGTCAGGACGTTTTAACTTAAATAACTAACGTCCGTTAGTTAAGGAACACAGAAGGGACACAAGTAAGACCCCTGAAAAACAGACAATGCGTACTAGACATAGCGTTGAAAAAGATCATTTTTTCGATTTTGAAAACGCGAAAATTCTTGCGAATGAATGTCACTATCGTAAACGTCTGGTGATGGAAATGTGTCACACTGCTGGTAATATTAATGCGGTCAATTTGAGGACCGACGTGGCAAACCTTTCAAAAATATATTTGCCTGTAGTAAGGAGGAAAAGAAAATCTGAAAACACGTGTTGGCTATGGTCGCCCTGCGATGGAGTCGAGGGTGGAGTGACCCAGAGTCCGGGCCCCATGCTGGCATTGAGTTTTACTACCGCAGCATTTTAAAAATTAATGTATCTTTCTTTCCATTTTCTGAAGTCGTTAAACTGTAGTACCTCTGAGAATGTTCTTTCCATTTTCTTCATGATTTTAAACACAGCGGATGTCTCTAATTTTACGGCGAAAACCTAACTTTTTAAAACATTAGGAAACTTGTTTTTTTAATTTACGATTAATTGCCTTTGTACTGGAATTACTAACTTCCTTTGAAACTACACAAGTGTGTGCTTCTGTTCAACGTGTTTGTTAAGTGTGTGAATATTGTGTTTGTGGGATTACGGAGTGTTTTACTTCACCCGCAATCACCTCACCTTCTGCAACGAAACGGGAAGACTACACAGAGAGGAAGCTGATAGAGAGGCGGAGGGAGAAACAGAGAGGGTGACCGACAGGGAGAGAGGAAGGAGCTTTACGGCGTAGAAACAACAAGTTCATGCATGAGTTCTTTTATTTTAATCTTATTGATTTTTTTCTAAAACCTTATTTTTATTAAATAAAACTTCAATAAACCTTAAATTTTATGAAGTGCATGTTTGTTAGTTAAATATACTCGTAAGACCCTGATAACCCTGGGGGGTTTATAGACACATTCAGGATAGTTTCAGAGACGGTAAATACATCGTATCTTTCCTCAATAGCTGGTCCCAGGCCAAGCTTCAATTAGCTAAGCAGTCGAATCAAAAAGTTTTCCTCTTACGCTGCAGAAGGAGAGGAATTTTACCCAAAAAAAAATCATGAATTTCTATCTAGAATTTGTCGAGTTTCAAAGCATTTGTTGTGTTGGTCAGAAAGTGGTAAAGAATTGTCCAATTGGTATATGGATGGCCCCTAAGTGCTTTTTTCACCTCTGCGACAGTGATTACTGGACATTCCTCCTCAGATATTATGAGGTTGTCGCAAAACTCCTTGAAGCGGATGATATTATCATTATCTTCTTTCAACTCAGGTATTTTCGGGATCTTGTATACCTCTCCCCAAAAAGTCTCTACCTCGTTGGGCTTGCTTTGATTTTTGACAGAAACAGGGGGATCACTGATGAGGCGTGATGGGTCAGCGAGAAACTGTTGATTTTCCCTGATCCATCTCTCCCTCTTCTGCATCCTCCTCCTTGCGTCAGATAACATCCGTATTTAGAAAGCAATAAGCTACCAGATGTTATGTAGTCAATCACACACTGAATACGGGGCGCATTCTTTATTATACATCCAGTCTTCTTGTTCAGTTGATGCTAGTGTCTTTTGGTCTTTTGATCCATCGTCGCAAGTGCCTTGGTATATTTTTGGCACGCGGGTATGGCTTTAAGGTTACGAACCAGTGATAGTTTCGCACCTCCGAGAGCACCTATCACAAGGACAATTACTCGCACAGAATATTTTGGGTACAGTCGTTGCAGCTCTCTTTTCAGGTCTTGATACCTACCTCTTTTTCTTTCTCCTTTGCAGTGATGTTGTATTCGGACGGAGCCGAGCATTCGATCACGACTATAGTTCGTTTCTCGGAGGCTTGGAGAACAATGTCACGCCTCGAGTGCGCAACGGAGAATGCTGCCCGAAAATCGTAGTTCCAGAAAATTTGGCACTCCTCGTTTCGGACAACTGACTCCATATCCCTTGGAGCGTTACGCAGGGCAGGGTCGCGAACAACACCGTAAGAGTGACAAAGATGGTAATAAAGTACTCTTAGAGCCGCATTATGTCTATATATATATATATATATATATATATATATATATATATTCGGTTTCGGTTTCGATTCCCTTGGAACAGAACCGAAGGGCTTATGACAAAGCCACCGAACGCGTCCTTGGGTTGCGGATAGAGGGTCCCCGTACCAAGGGTTTCTGCTGAATATGGATACAATAATTAATAAGCAGTCGCGGACAATTGTCCAGGGATGGTCCCGAAGGAATAACCCCTAAGCGAAGGTGTGCGAAACGTGCCGAAAGCTGCATGGCACCTGGGCGAGGTGTCTTTAACGGTGACTCTGGGATATCGGGCGATGTCTCAGAGTAATAGCCTTATCCTTGCACGCGGGGCTCTACAAGGATGGACGAACCCTTTCCCTAGCTGCTCGTGGGAACAACAATGAAACCAAAAAACCACCAAAATGTTGTAGATGCGGTTCAAAACGATCGAACGCGCAGAGCACCCGACAATGGATCGGCAAACAATGCCGATCATCCTAGAGTTCGGGGTGCTGAAAATAATTTAGATGGAAACACAACGACGAACCGGCGAAACGCCCACATTGAGTGGACGGATCAACTTAAGAATGATGTGTTAGACTGCTACGATGCCAGTATTATCCCTGTTCGTGGAGGCTTTATGGCGCGTATGCATACTCTGTGGTGCCAGAAACACCCAGAGCTTCAACACGTTTCGCATCAGTCTTTGCGAAATCAAGCCGACTACCTCCGCAAAAATGGATATGTACGCGGAGCGCTTCCTTAACCGCTGCTTGAACAAGCTGCAGACGAAGATGAAACGACATTAAGACCAACCGCAGAAAGTAGGCACCTTCTTGAAGATGATGGCAATTTCAGTACAAGGAGGAACATCAACATGCAGGTTCCTCTTAAGCCCCAAGATCTGGCTGAAATGGATGCCTCCCTTTGTGGAGGTATCTCGCAAGAGTCCGACCTCTGGACCATCAATTGCTCAGTTTATGGTGCTGCGAGAGCTTTGGCTGATTCAAATCGAAGGCTCAAACCGACGATGGATCAAAAGACAAGAAGACGCTTGCATCAACTGAACAAGAAAATTGGATGGGCAAGACAGAATGCGTCCCGTGTTCAATGTGTGATTGACTACATAACATCTGGTAGACCGTTCACGGAAAGGGTTCGAAAGTTCGCCCAAGAACTAAGGACCTTGAATCACACACTAAACAAGTCAAAGCTGCTGACAATCAAGCAGCATATTGTTGACAAAATAAGGCTGTTATCTGACGCTAGGAGGAGGATACAGAAGAGGGAGAGATGGATCAGAGAGAATCAACAGTTTCTCGCTGACCCATCGCGCCTCTTCAGTGATCCCCCTGTTTTTGTAAAAAATCCACCCAAGCCTAAGGAGGTAGAGACTTTTTGGAGAGATGTGTACAAGATCCCGAAAACACTAGAGTTGAAGGAAGATACTGACAATATCATTCGCTTCAAGGAGTTTTGCGACAGCCTCATAAAATCTGAGGAGGAGTGCCCATCAGTCACTGCCGAAGAGGTGAAAAAAGCACTTAGAGGCACGAAGAACTTTTCCGGTGCTGGACCAGATTGTATCAAGAACTTTTGGTGGAAGAAGTTTACTTCTACACACCAACATTTGGCCCGCATATTCACCTCATATTTAAAGTCGGAGATGGCCATTCCGCAGTGGCTAGTGTTAGGACGCACTATACTCCTACCGAAAAAAGGCGACTTGTCCAAACCAGAGAATTACAGGCCAATAACTTGTTTGAACACACTGTATAAGATTTTTACAGCTATCCTAAACAACAGGATTGTTCGACGAATTGAGCCTGTATGGCGAGAGATGTACGAACAACGTGGCTCGAAAAAAGGTGTAGCAGGCTGTCGAGAGAACCTGCTGATTGACAGGTGTGTCTGTAAAGACGCTACAGTCCATCAGCGCGTCCTGTCAATGGCCTGGATTGACTACCGGAAAGCTTTTGATTCAACCTCTCATAGACTTATCATCTATCTTGTTGCAAAGCTTGAAGGTACATCCACACATAGTGAGATGCATAGAGAGATTGATGCCTCTTTGGAAAACTAGATTTACCATCTCATCTAGGAATTATCGTCTGACGACGAACAACGTCACCTTCCAGAGGGGCGTCTTTCAAGGGGATAGTATGAGCCCTTTGCTTTTTTGCATCACACTTTTGCCTCTATCTCTTGCACTACGAAATTCTCCTGGATACCTCTGTGGCGACACTAATCAGCGTGAGCATAAGGTCACTCATGTATTCTATATGGATGACCTGAAGATCTATGCCGCTGGTAAAAGCAAACTTCAAACTGCTTTAAATATCGTCAAGAACTACACAGGAGAGATTGGGATGGACTTTGGTTTGGACAAGTGTGCCAAAATTCATTTGAAGAAAGGAAAGATTACTGGCGTTCCCAAGGACCCTGAGCTTGTGGATATAAGTGTTATTAGACATCTTAACACTGGAGAGACCTATACATACCTGGGCGTGCCTCAAAGCCGCATTCAGGACGTAACATCAGTGAAGGAGTCTCTCCGAAGCAGATACAAGCATCTTCTTCGACAGATTTGGTCTTCCAATCTGTCGGCGTTGAACAAGGTATCTGCGACTAACATGCTTGCCGTCCCGGTTCTACTCTACTCGTTTGGGGTGGTTCAATGGACGAAGAACGAGCTTAAGGCCCTTGATG
>CAKNXH010085610.1:3966-22452 GCA_932178445.1 Andricus quercusramuli | reverse complement strand
AAGCCGCATTCAGGACGTAACATCAGTGAAGGAGTCTCCGAAGCAGATACAAGCATCTTCTTTGACAGATTTGGTTTTCCAATCTGTCGGCGTTGAACAAGGTATCTGCGACTAACATGCTTGCCGTCCCGGTTCTACTCTACTCGTTTGGGGTGGTTCAATGGACGAAGAACGAGCTTAAGGCCCTTGATGCCACCACGCGTAAGATCATGCATATGCATAAAAGCTTGCATATCAATTCGTCAGTTCCGCGATTATACATTTCACGCCAGCAAGGCGGACGCGGACTTTTGAATCTCCAGTGTGTTCATAACCGAATTATTTCAAGTACAGCTTACATCGTTTCGAATAGCAGAGATCCTATCCTAAAGATCGACGGAACCACGAGATGATTGGCGAAGGAGCGTTCCTTTACAAAGTCGCGGAGCAAGCGGCCGAGACCCTTGGCCTGAATTTTAACATCAGAAGTGAGGAGAGTGCATTACTCAATCTAGATGCTTCACGTCTAAAAGCCGAAGTAAAGAAAGCAAAGGTTTGAAAATGTCACCAACAGCTACTCGACAAGCAAATGCACGGAAACTTTCACAGAAACGTAAAAAACTGTCCTTGTCGAAGAAGCAAACTTTTGCTTTTCTCAAACCATCAGGACTCAGTTCAGGTACAGAGGGTTTTATTTTCGCATGCCAGAACGGTGTCATTTACACGTTAGCATACCGTGACCGCATATTATGTCAAGAAGTTCCCAGTGATAGGTGCAGAGCGTGTCATGCACATGCTGAGTACCTAGATCACATACTATCGGGATGTCCGACCCACGCAGGAACAACGTATATCTGTAGACATAATGCGGCCCTAAGAGTACTTTATTACCATCGCTGTCGCTTTAACGGTGTTATCGCGACCCTGTCCTGGCGACCGCTCCAAGGAATATAGAGTCAATTGTCCGAAACGAGAAATGCCCAATTTTCAGGAACTACGATTTTCGGGCAGCAGCCTCCGTTGCGCACTCGAGGCCTGACATTGTCCTCCAAGTCTTCGAGAAACGAACTATAT
The DNA here is from genome assembly GCA_932178445.1 of Andricus quercusramuli. Lineage (NCBI taxonomy): Eukaryota > Metazoa > Arthropoda > Insecta > Hymenoptera > Cynipidae > Andricus > Andricus quercusramuli. Next base: position 21,399 of record CAKNXH010085610.1, on the reverse strand, counting down.
TCGTGATCAATTTTCAGCTCCGTCCGAATACAACATCACTGCAAAGGAGAAAGAAAAAGAGGAGAGGTATATAGAACTTAAAAGAGAGCTGCAACGGCTGGTTCAAAAAAATTGACTTTTTTTTGAAATCCCCACATAAAAACTTCCGGAGAGGTGTAAAAAGGCGCCTGTGAAAAGTAGAGCTCTTAATATTCATATTTAGAGGTCGCTCATCGCGAATTTCTATTTCCCAATTAAATGACATGTGATTTTTTTTAATTTGGAGTTTTGTAACACTTGAAAGGCTTATAGAATTGCTAAGACCCTAACATATTCTTATAGGGAATTCGACGCTCTACAAAAAAGGTCTCTTACGATTTTTTCGTAAATTTACTCCTTCAAAAGTTATTTAAGTTTACAGCTAAACATAATTATATAGTTTTTTTCTTAATTTTCTGCAAAAATTTAAAATTTATCACTAATTATCGTAATAGTTTTTTCGAAAATTTTATAGTTAAAAATTTCTTCTATAAAACAATCTAACTCAAATCATCACATTATCAAGTTTAATGATTTAAAAGTTATTTGTTATTAAAAGTAGGACAATAAAAGACAAATTTTCAAACAAAGTTAAACTTGATAATGTGGTGATTCGAGTTAGATTGTTTTTTTTTTTGAGAAAATTTTAAACTATAAAATTTCCGAAAAAACTATTAAGATAATTTAACCTGGAATAACTGTTGAAGGAGTAAGTTGATGAAAAAATCATAAGAGACTTTTTTTGTAGAACGTCGAACTCCCTGCAAGAATATTTTATGTTCTTAGCAATTCATTAAGTGTGTGTCCAATTGAAACTTTAAGTAATGAAATATCCCAGCCGGAAATGTTATACATAGTGGGAAATATTATGTATAACTTTTCCGTATGGGATGTTTTTTTACAAATTTACAGTTTCAAACTATGAAAAGGATCATTTAAAAAATATACATGCACATTTCGTTGAATGCGATTTTCAAAATGAAACAATAACAGATAAAATTATGATAATTAGTAAATAAACTTTCTTCCTCAGAGTAAATAATATCACGATTTTCTAAATTATTTGAAATTAATAATGAAAATATTTGAAAATAAAGTATTACGGGATCCTCTTACGGTGTCCGTCACACACTAGAAAAATAAAGTACGCAATAGGGTTGTTTAAAAGGCCAGATATCACCTTTCCAATGAATTGATCTTATAGTTTATAAAATTCTAATTTTAAAAACGCTCATAAAATGTTTTGTGCGTATTGTTTACTATTTTTAATTTAATGTTGAAATATGAATTTTCTATCACGATGTCGATTGGAGGGTCCCTCAGACGTCAAAGGGGTCGGATTTTCAGGCAATCACAGCTTATGTGTCAGTGATTCTCAAATACTGTCAAATATCTTTTTCTGTGTCGATATTTTGTTTTGGTTATCTGTACGTAGAAAAATAGTTTCGTAAAATCCAATAGCGGAAATCTAACGAAAACAGATATATTTATGGTATAGGACGATTTTAAGAGTAATTGTGACTTCGTAAGTGCAGAAATACGAGGAGTGAAAATGAAACGGATAGGTGACCTAACCTCTTTATCATAAGTTTCGTCAGTTTTCATCAAAGCAACATCATCACATTGATAATTATGAGGACCTCCGAGTCACGTGACACCCACGTGACACTAACTTGAATAAGTATTTTGCCGCCTTCAATTTTCAATAATTTTTTTATGTTTAATGACTCAACAGACAAAAAATTTAGAACGCACCTTGAGTTTAGATTAAAATTATGTATTACAACATTATTTTATCTACAATTGCGAAAAAACCCTATTAAGGCAATCAATTTATCTCGACTGAAGGAGTCTTTCTTATTCTTGCATCAACTTAGAATGATGTTAGTGAACAAGTTTTCACTAAAAAAAAAAAAAACATATTTAGAGTTTCGTACGAAACCCTTATGCCGTCAATAAGATGGTTCTCTTTTTGTGAAAACTTGCAGCGCAAGAACAATTGTGTCTAACGACTTTAATTGTTGCATAGAGATGAGTTTCACGTGTTGAACGCGATGAAAAATGCTGAGAACCCTGAGGAAAAATTCTCATCATACTGTTGTCATATCAATACACAGGGCATTATTTAGGAAGTGATACCACCTAAGAATCGAAGGTATTCGGATCCTGTTCAAATTCACATATATTATAGTACAATTGGTCATTAAGTCATGGTGTAAGTTGCAAGGCCTCAGAGCAAAGGGTTGCCTAATGACAAGGACCACATTTCCAGCTTTTGGCTATGCATGCCGAAGTTCAAGTGTGAATAACTCAGCTTGGACTTCTTCGATTGAAAAAGAAGATATGGGTGTTTTGAAAAGCTCTTTTCTCATGCACATTAGGATAATTATATTTAATTTTTCTCAGTAAAAATGTAGCCTCGATTTATCGAAATCAAAGATTAAAATCGATTTTTGACAAATTCCGTCATCACCGTTTTTTTTCGAAATAGTATTTAAAAAAATAGAATTCTTCCCCTTTAAAACCCTGCTTTGACCAAAATGAGGAAACTTTTCGTTTCGAAGAAATAGGCGTTTACAAGAGCGGGCGCCCATAACGTACCGCGCAGTGTATCGCTGCTGTTGCGAATGAAAGTGCATTTTGTATCGTTCGAATAATGAAAAGTTTTAAACAGTAGAATCGCTTCTGCTTTTATAAAAAAAGAAATACATTCACTGTTTAAATGACGATGCCATGATAAACCTAATGTATATGAGATGGGATCATATACTAGATGTGTGCGATTAATAAAAGAAGATAACTATACTTTCAGTGAAAGTAGAGAATGTAAGTAACAAATTATAGCGTAAGCATTATAAGCCACTAGATGTCATTGTGAGAAATGTCCCCTTCTGTCAAAAGGATGCTTTTCGACACGAATGAAATTTCCCTTAAATTTAAGGTTTAGAGTGTGTTAATTTGTCTAAAAAAATCTTTTTTTAGCCAAAAAACATCCTTTAGTGACCGATTCACGTGGTTAGAAACAACAGAAACAAGAGGACGATGAGTTTGCTTCAAGACAACTTTTTCTGTGAGTAGTATCAAGTGGAGATGGAAGAAGCATTGTCTATTTTAACATATTATATCATTATGCTGAAATTTAATTCAAACAGTGAACATATTTCTTTTCAGATTAAAGCAGAAGCGACTCTACTGTTTAACACTTTTGATTATTTGAACGATACAACATAGACTCACATTCGCCGCAGCAGCAAAACACCGCACGGTACATTATGGGCGCCCGCTCATGTAAACGCCTATTTTTTCAAAACGAAAAGTTTCCCTATTTTGGTCAAAGCAGACTTTAAAGGGGAAGAATTCTAATTTTTTAGGACTATTTCACAAAAATCGCTGACGTCAGAATTTCTCAAAGATCGACTTTAAACTTTAATTTCGTTAAATCAAGGCTACATTTTTATTGAAAAAAATTATACATAATTATCTTAAAGTGCATGAAAAGAGCTTTTTAAAACACCATCTCTAAGGCCTTAAAAATTTACATCATGACTTAAGGACCAATATTACTACATGTGAATTTGAACATGATCCGAATACTTTTGATTTTTAGGCACTATAACTTCATAAATAATGCCCCACATAAGAATGTAGGCCTTTTGACTCAAAATGGCCCTGTTATCACGCCCACAGCAAAAAATATTAGGTCTATTGACCTCATAATGTGCATGGAGATGTGTCTTATGTTTAGGGTGCGAGGAAAAATAGTAAGAACCTTGAGAAAAATACTCATTGAGATGTTGCTATGCAAGGACATGAAAATTGATCCCTTTTGACTCAAAATATAATACTCATGAGGAAGTTGCTATTAAAAAGCAAACAAAATTGGCTTATAAACTTCTCAGCCTAGGATCAACAGTGAAACATTATTCACAACTTTAACTTTATACCAACATAAGGGATTGAAAATTTTCCAAAAAAATCGGAAAAGTCCGTTTATACATTTCTAAGCTCAACATTAAGAAAATTATTCACAAATTTGGATCAAAACCAACATAAGGGGGTACTGATTCTCACACTGTTGTAAATTACCAGAACTTTTTTACTCTTTAATAAAATACTTAAATATGGAGAAGCCCTTAAAAGCCATATTAAAGAATTTTTTCTAAACATTTTTCCTGGTACCCAGGTTTTAAATTTTTTATCTCATCTCTATGACATATTTTTCCCCTATTATTTGCATTCCCTTATTATTTGCGAATGTCCTAGAATTTTGGCAATCCTTCAAAAACATGTTTAGAGGTACAATTGTGCTCTTATATGTCTCCGTTCCTAATTTGATAAATCTTTTTATTTTTATGTTGGCAGTCCTGTCTTTGACATCTGTGCCAAATTTCAAGTCAAAATATTCCTAAGTGTTTGCGATACACTTGGTTTTACACATCAAAAAAGTGCAATCAGCGATTTTCATAATGTGTGAATTTGTTGAGCAAAAAATTTACATTAAATTTTGTTTGCGGAATCAATTTTTTGCCGCAGATTCGTTACAAATGTTGGAAAAGGCCTTTAGTGGCCAAGCTATGTGAAAAAAAAATGTTCACAATTGGTATAAACAACTCCAAAAAAGCCGTGAACGAGTTGAAGACAAAGATCGCCCTGGGCGACGATCAACCTCTACCGATGAAAGCCACGTCGAACAAATCAAAGATTTGGTGCTCAAAAACCGTCGATTAATAATTAGAGGGCTTGTAACGGGGCTTTATAGACCATAAAAACCACCCCTCTCTAAGTGATGGGGGTCACATTTTCAACCCCAACGCCTGCACGGGTATTTTCAAAAGTTTGTAACTTCCTTTCTATTTTAGCGATTAAAATTTTTTATGAGGGTTTTCGAAAGGCTATTTCTTATTCTTTTATTATACTTTATTAACGAAAAAAGCTATAAGTATTTTTAAACAATTTAATTGTTTATTTAACTTTTTTAGCAATTTAGGGTATTTTTATTATTTTTTTAATAGTCTTAAAAGAAAGCCTGACCTTTTGGTTTGAAAAAAGATCCTTAGCAAAAAAAAATGGTCCAGTGAATAGTTTCCGAGATATATGCCCTGATGTGAAGGCAATCCTAATGCTCGTGGTCAGACGCAATCCATTAGTAGCCCACAGACTAGTTTGCAAGTCTACCATTCTTTCAACGCATTCAAGTTCATTCGGAATGACATTAAATCAGCTAATACACAATTTAAGAATGCTTGTCGGCGGGTTAAAGTAAGTTTATATTATTTGTTATGAACAAATAAAAAATGTAAACTACCCTTTTCATAAGTGATGTGGATTTTTCTGTGTATGAATGATTCGTTACTATTATAGTTCGTCAGTTTACAGTAATTATTGATTATTCATGAATATTCCACGAATAGGTGCCCAATTAAACCATTGTTAACATACACACAGTGCATTTTCAAATGAATCAACTGCAGACAAATTATTAAGATACGCCTGTCGTCAGCCTACGATCTGTAAAATCATAGTGTCCAGAGTCTACAACGTGGAGGTGGCAGTGCGATTTTAGACTCCTTCAGGATGCTTACTTTAAGTGAGTCCCCTCGCCTCTCACTATTTGGGGTGCTTGTTTTTTGTGAGTCCCAACGCCTCTCACTATTCGTGGTGTTTAATTTTTATGAATCCTCTAACCTCTCACTTCACAGTGTTTTTTAATTGGTTCGCCTTTTCTTTTCACCATTTTTCTTACTATTTTTCTTTTCTTTCTAAGTAATACTCTCTCTATTTAAGGTACGTTTAGGTTTAAGAAAAATGTCACTCTTCTAATCATAGCAAAATCGTTTGAGATTCAGCTGTCCCTTATCATTAGGGGTGAAAGAATGGTACTTGAGAGTACCGCCGGGTATTGTGACAGACTTACTGAACAGATCTGCTAATTCCAAAGTCATTGCTGAATGATCATCTTTAGAACTGAAGAGTACAACTGTTTCCATGCGATGGAATCGGAGGAAATTTAAAGCGACTTGCATCAAGAGTTAGCCTGCAGCCGCCAGCAGATAAGCAGATTCTAAGTGCTCGTGATTTATATAAATGGGCCAGAGAAGATTTAAAGGAAACAGTTTTACTCTTCAGTTCTGAAGATGATCATTCAGCAATGACATTGGAATTAGCAGATCGGTTCAGTAAGTCTGTCACAATACCTGGCGGTACTCTCAAGTACCATGCTTTCACACCTAATGATAAGGGACAACTGAATCTTAAACGATTTTCCTATGATGAGAATAGTGACATTTTTTCTTTACCTAAACGTACCTTTAATAGGGAGAGCACTTCGAAAGAAAAGAAAAACAGTAAGAAAAATGGTGAAAAGAAAAGGCGAACCAATTAAAAAACACTGTGAAGTGTGAGGCCAGAGGATTCATAAAAATTAAACTGTTTATATGATAACAATGGTTAAATGGAGCACTTATTCATGGAATATTCATGAATAATCAATAGTCATTGTAAACTGACGAACTATAATAGTAAGGAATCATTCATACGGAGAAAAATCAACATCACTTCTGAAAAGGGTGGTTTGCATTTTTTATTTGTTTATAACAAATAACAAATAATATAAACTTCCTCTGACCCGCCGACAAGCATTCTTGAATTGTGTATTAGCTGATTTAATGTCATTCTGAATGAACTTGAATGCGTTGAAAGAATGATAGACTTGCAAACTAGTCTGTGGACTACTAAAGGATTGCGTCTGAGCACGAGCATTAGGACTGCCTTCACATCGATGCCTATATCTCGGAAACTATTCACTGGACCATTTTTTGCTGAAGATCTTTTTTGAAGCTAAAAGGTCAAGCTATCTTTTAAGACTATTCAAAAAATAACAAAAATACCCTAAATTGCTAAAAAAGTTAAATAAACAATTAAATTGTTTGAAAAATGCTTAAAGCTTTTTTCGTTTTTTTCGTTATTAAAATATAATAAAAGAGTAAGAAATAGCCTTTCGAAAACCAACATAAAAAATTTAAATCGCTAAAATAGAAAGGAAGTTACAAGCTTTTGAAAATACCCGTGCAGGCGCTGGGTTTGAAAATGTCACTCCCATCACTTGGAGAGGGGTGGTTTTTGTGGTCTATAAATTTGCCGATTAAGTACTATTAGGTAGGTGAACATATTCCCTGAATTTAAAGAAAATCAAAGAACATGACTTTTAAAGTTGGGACAGTTGAGAAGTAATGCCCGATACATGGCTGGAATTTCATATGGATCAATTCGATCAATTTTAAAGGTCCATTTGGTGCTCAAACTCTTGGTTTTTGCACGATGATAATGCGTCATCTCACACTGCATTGATTGTTCAACACCATTTCGCTAAAAACTCGACCCATATCGTTCCGCGTTCACCGTATTCGCCTGACTTAGTGCCGTGTGATTTCTGGCTCTTTCAAAAACTCAAAAGACCGCTCCGGGGACACCGTTTTGAGTAGATTAAAGAGATTCAACGTGAATCGCTGCGCGCTCTGTAGGCCATCCAAGAAAATGACTACTTGGCATGCTTCGAGGAATGGAAAAAACGTTAGCATAAGCGTATTGTGCCTGAGGGGGAGTACTTTGGAGAGAGCGAATTAGATTTAGCAGAATAAATAAAGATTTCCTAAAAAAAACTCAATCTCACCTTATTTTTGGCTTACAGTGGTAAATTTGATTCTCTCAAGATCTGAACATTTTTTTCTTATTTGGAAAAATTAGAAGAGTATTTTCTCACCCAAAGAAACCAACCTTCACGATACGTTTCTCGAAAAATAAAAATAAGTTTTTTGCGAATATACTACTTTGAAGTTGTCCTCACGGTATAAATATATATGATATAATATATAGTTGAGTGGCATTCTCATTTCAAGGTTTGATATTGATAATAATGGATTGTACAGTGTAGACTATGTACAGCGTATTTCATATAATTGATACGACGAGAAATTAATAATTATATAATATATAGTCAGCTTGAGTCGCAATTCGATTCGAAAGACCATCGAATTGCCGGATCCGAACCGTTTTTCTTTCGATTTGAACTGAGGGCGTCGAAATTCAATTCGGAAGACTTTCGAACCGCTGAATTCAAATCGTTATTTTCCCGATTTGTAAGCTCTCTTGGCATAGAATACCCCAAGCAAATCTTAGCAATTTATAAATTTCTATTTTCTGAAGTTTCTTGAAGGATGTAAAGCATATAAAGTACCGTAATATAACCTAACTTTCCTACAGGGCACTATCCGGCGTACTGCCGGAAAAAACTGTTTTTTTATATTTTCAAAGCGCGTTAAATTGTATTATTATAAGACCTTATTTTAGATGCAAAACCATAAGCCCCCATATTGAAAGGAAACCGAGATATGGGGGAAGGGGGGTGGTATTTGATACAATTAGGTATTAGATATGCTCAAAAATATATGTCCTATAATTTATTGTAGTTGAAAATTTAAATTCGAATATCTCAAAACACTTAGTCTCAGATTTTGATAAAATATTTATCATATTTCTATTTCTAGTTTATAACCCTCAATGAATATAATGAGTATTTCATGATATTCAAAAATATTAATTAAAATAATTATATATAATAATTGCAAAACTCAAGCAGTCGGAATTCAGAGCTCAACAGAATGATATCAAAAACAAATGAGGAATACTGAATTTGGTTCAAGCGGGGGTTAGGCTATGAATTTTGGAATTTTAATTAATGTCGTTTGAAATAAAAAAAATCAATTTGAAACAAAATTAGGAAAAATCAAAAAGGATTAAATTAATTAATTATTATGTTAGGTGCGAATTTTACATTTCTCAATTTGAATAATAACCGCAACTAACGAGTCAATCACCCATCTTGCTGTTAATATATACAGATAATTATCCATATATTATTCTAATATTTAATGTATAATTAAACTAGACCTAAGAAATTATAGAACTAAGAATAGTCGACACACTTTGACGCTAGCATATGTGAGGCGCACGGTCGACACAAGCATACACAGTTACACACACTCACTGGACGCTAAGCTATTTGAGGCGCTAGTGTGTGAACTTACACAGTCACACTCCTTGAATTATTATTAAACAATACGATAGCAACAAGTAACATTTTTAAATGAACTGCGAGAATAAGAAACGAAAAGTGGACGATACAAAATAGAATTGCAAATCCAAATTCAATTTAGGATTCAAATAGATGCCATTTGCGATTCCAGTTATTTATGAAATTTCAGCAACAATACTGACCTTTGAAAAATAATATTACTCTAATGAAGATTATAGGAAATTATAACCATTGCAATTTAAAAGGGCAATGAACCTTCCAATTTCTCAAATCCTATCTGTCTTTAAATAAGAAGTGGCAGTAGTTGTGAAAAATGCAAGTTCATTAACTTCTAGAAATGAGTGGAATCGAAATGCCGGATCATCAAATTATTGTAAGTAGTGCCGCGGAAGAACACCTATCGGGCGGGAGAAATGCAATTTTGCAAAATACAACCAAATGCTTGCCTACAGGTGTTCTACGGCCGAAAGCAATGCCTCCTCCCACTGATCGATTCAGAGTTTACGATAGTGACTCAAAATCGATCATAAATCATTCTTAAGTCAACCGTCCGACAGAAAACGCTAAGAATCCGTCGGAAGGAATTTCGCGTTCGGTTTTGTACCCTTACCTGTCTCGATTTTTTGGTCGCGGTCCGACGTTAAATCAGAATCAGAAAAATGTAGTACACATGTGTGGATCTTTAATATCTCACTAGAGATTTAAAGATATATTGATTTTTAAACTGGAATGTCTTTACTGAAAATTCTATTTTATTGACTACGAAACAATTACTTTACATCAGTTTCATTATTAATGTTTTTCCGACAATTTTCTCGACTTCAGGTAATGTTTTTAGTTTTTACCAAACCATATATATTTATTCATTTCGTTGTTTCCATTTTCTTTATATAAATTATGGTAATTTTATTCCATTTTATAACATTATTTTGTTTAGATCTTGAGAATGGCTTAAAGCCGAGCTGAAACGTTGATCCTATCCAAATTTTGACACCATAATTGAAATGTGTTGTTTTTTTATAAGGCTGTAAAGACCAAAAAAATTGATTACTTGGATTTTATCGACAAAAGTCTAAGAACGGAGTTTGGTTTTGGTTACCACCAAACCAATATTATTGATTAAAACAACAAAATTAAAAATACGCAGAAGCACACGGGGAAGTAAGTACTTTCTAGGTTGGAAAGAAAACCCTGTAGTAGGGTAATATCCAAAGTAACGGTTTTGGTCGTTTCGTTTTATCCGGCGATATTATCTGAAATTTCAAAAAAAGTGCATAAACGAAAAATATATTAATTTCACGCCTCTCAATTGAGAGTAGGTTAGTAAAAACATTCGGGCAACAAGAATTTGTTCATCATTGACCTGACATCTGGTAATGTACAGTATCGACAATTATTACACTACACTTCACACACACAGAACCACATTGGATATTTAATATATATATATATATATATATATATATATATATATATATATATATATGTATGTATAACCTTTGTCACCTCAAATAGAAACATGTACCACACATAATATTATGTCTAAGTTTCATTTTACAACAAAAGATACTTGCATGCAAGTATTTATTATTCAACCATCCAGAATTGGTTAAATGAGTAAATTCCCTCGAATTTATTTAATTAATAAATCCTCGGATGTAACAAATTAAATCGATTATATATTTTAAAATTAATATATCAGAATATCGTGAAATGTCCGTTATATTCAATCAGAGTTATAAACTATAAATTCTGAGGCTTCTCTTAATATGCGTTTTATTGAAATCTGAGGATACGCGTTTGTCGCGTACGAACTAAATGAAATTTATTTTCGAATCCATGAGAAAAAGACCCGCAAACAAAAGCTGCCTAGTATCGGTACGCTGGGGGGAGGCTTCCCCAAACTGAAGGAAGAGCGAGAGACTCGACTTTCCTATATTTATTTTTACGTGGGTTTGCACCCCTACTCTCGGACTGAGAGTTGTTGTCCCGAAAAATTATGAGAGAAATTAGGGTTTCGAAATTTGCCAACTTTGAAATGAATTTGGTTTTCCAATTTTTTTAAAATAACACTGAGATTTATTCAAAGTAGAGAAATAGGGAACATTACAAATAATAGCGAGAATCAAATGATAGGGCACATTCTACAATAGGTAAAATGTGTCGACAGGTAGAGGAAAAGAAAAATATCATAGCAAAAAAGAACGATACATCTCACCAATTTGTGTTCACTAAAACTACCGCTCCTCGGATAGAAAAACTGGATTCAAAAGGAACCAAGGTTCCTTTTTAATTTTTCCTGCCCTTAACAGAGCGGGCGAAAACCTTCGACTTCTGTGGGTTTGTTAACCCACTCTAGTCCTTTATTTTAGATCACTCGCGAGAGCCACACAACACGCAAGCACCTGTCACTTCTCTGAATTCACTTTTATGAAAAATAGAAAATGTTCCTATTCCTCATAAAAAAGAATTGCAGCCTTGCGAGAAAATTACTCTGTCTCGTTTTGAGACTTGAGAAAAAGTAAAATTCTCTAGACCGACTTAATTTTGTTTTAAGCAGGCCGGATAGGACACGAAAATAACGTCACTCCCGTTTCCGATCCGAGAAAAGTATAGTCCCGACTAAACCGAAATAGGACGCGACTATTTGCTTACCGAGAATTTCTCTCTCAATGTCACGGCGGAATTTGAATCGCGAAGTACGGACGGGCAAAAACTATAGTTGATCTGAATTTAATTAGCTAAAAGTTTGCCCCAACGACTCGCTCCCGTTACCAGTCCGGAATTACTGATTCACTCGAAGTCCCGATTGCCTTTACTCCTGTCGGAAAGAGATTTTCTTTTAACTTTACGTCCGAATTTCTAGCTTTGAATTTAATCAGTCGAACGTTCGCCCCAACGTCTCGCTCCCGTTACCGGTCCGGAAAAAGTATAGTTCCGACTAAACCGGGATAGGCCCTGCTGCGACTTACGGAGGTTCGTGTTGCCGTAGAAAATTACAATTGACTCGAAATCCCGACGAACGGACGGACAAAGGTCTGGGTAGTAATGGTCCGTGCCAGGTTGCCCAAGTTACTGCGATTTTTACTTCTGTTCGACGGTTTATAATTGAGGTGATTCAGGTAGGGCTTTTTAAGGAGTTGCGGAATTTGGGGTTGGAAGGTAGGGATACCCCGTGAGAGCTGAAGCAGCGTTTGCAAATTTATCTACCCAGGTAGCTTGATTTCTTAAGTGTGCGAGAATGGTATTGCTAAATGCTTTCCTGTTTAGTTTTGCACCTTTAAAACCGGAACTTCGTCAGCATTTTACGGAGGTAAAGTGCTTCGAAGTTTTTTCTATATTCATTTAGAAAATTTTGTATTCAATTCGCATCAAAACTGATGCAGGTTGGAATTTTCAACTTCGAGTTAGTATCTATTATTTCCAACCTTGGTTTTCTGCATAAGGAATTGAGAATTTTGGCGTAGCACCATTGCTGGGTAAGCACGTGGCTTTGTTTTGATGACTCACGTACTCGTGCTGTCAGATCATGGTGGGCAGCATGTGGGGTGGGACCGAGACGGACTTACGGGAGAATAGCACGTGAAGAGGAAGAGGAAAAGAAGAGAGTCGAGGTGCATTGAACTGCTATGGTTGTAGAGTATACTTGCTTGTATGCAAGGAAAGAGACACGCTCATGCCGAGAATGTAGATGGGAAGGAGGAGGCAAGACCGTGTGTGAGCATCGAGGCTTGCCATCGTCACGGCAGCGTAGCTACACACAGAGAGTGCGACGGCGATGTTTAAAGCGTCAGAAAGAAGGAGAGCGAAACAGATGCCTATCGCATGTGTGTGTGGCTGTCTAGCATAGCGAGTGTAACTACACCCTAATTCCTTTTGGACCCTTACAATGTTTTTAATTTGGGTCCTTGAGGCTGATGCCTTAGAATTAGTTTTCCCTTAATTCTATTTTTTTTAAATCTTTTGATCTTATATTCTAGGTACAGTGTTCCATTTTCTCTTTCACCTAGACCCAGGTGCACACTAATCATTCCGTACATTCATACAATTCCCTTCCGCAATCCACTTGACTAAAATCATTCTCTCAGGTCATTACTCTGCTCATTCGCAAGTTGGCTGGCTGTCAGTCCCTGGGAGCTTGGAATGCTGCGTAAGCATGCTGGCAGTGAGCTCTCAGGTTACGAGCGAGCAGAGAGTCCCTTGCAACTCATATAGAGTTTTGAATCAATGTGGCTTGAAATAATATTTCGAGCCACATTTAATGAAGAAAAAAAAAAAAAAAAAAAAAGAATGAAGTTTCGCACGTAACAGTGTTTCGAAATATTCGAAATTTCCATAAACTATAAGAAGTACACACACTACCATCGAAAATTGTCGGTACGACTAGCGCGAGTAGTAGAAAAAATCACTTCTGACTTTGAAAAGTGATTACTTGTTCCAAAAAGGAGCGAGAAACTGTTCTAAAAAACCATTACAAAGCTTATGATATTCCGCGTCGAGTGACTTCTAATAGAGATATGTTTTACTTTTGAAGAGAATAGACCACGTGAGAAGATTGAAAAAAAATGGAAAGATTATTATATTCGGCGTCGAGTGACCTCTAATAGATATTTTTTACTTTTTGAAGAAAATAAACCACGTGAGAAGTTTGAAAGAAAAATCAAGAATTTCTCAAATTTTGTACCTCAACTTCAGCTTCTGGCAAAACCAAGAAAAGATGCAGCAGAAATCTAAAATTCATACCACGCAGTCTTTGAAGTCTTCTTCTTCTTTATTCATTATGTGTCCCCTAAGGGTTTACATGACTTCCATTTCTTACAATACTTCCTTCTGCATGTTCTATAAAATCTTATCCTTACTATTTACAGTTATTTACACCTATTTACACAGAATCTTATATCTAGAGCCTTAAATCTATTTTTTACGATAGCGCAATTTGTGACGTGTTACCGAGCGAGTGAGCGAGCGATCGAAAGCGAGAGTGCAAGCGAGAGAGAGAGAGCGGTAACGCAAACGCATCTTGATTTACTTATGCTATTACATATCCATTAATTACAAATCTTTACGCTTCTAATTTAAGCGACTTCCGTTTCCTTTTTCTTTCACTTCTCTTGTACCTCCATTTTGCCATTTTTTTCATCCATTCTTTCATGCTTTTTCGTTTGCTCCCCTAGCAACCTCTAGCTCCTTCATCCACTGTTCCCCCAAACCATCCTCCCCTAGAATCTTTAACACATTCTATTGCCAGCTTCCTTTATCTTCCATTCCTCTCCTACATCCTTCCCATACATGCTCCCATGTTTCCTATTCCCATTCACAGATTCTGCACTTCCTGTTATCATTCTTTTCCCAATACATACTTGCCCTTAACTCGTTTCCCAATCTAAATCTTGCTATTGTGGTCCATCTTTTCTCTCCCCATCCCTTTTCTAAATACTTTGGCACTCCGTCCTTTTTTATCATCTTATACCATATATTATATTTTGATTCCTCAATCATGCTCCATCTTTCTATTAATTGTCTTTCTCTCTCCCTTTTTTCCACTTCTTCATAGTTGACTCCAGGCCCGTCTTCTATATCTCTAGCCTTAAAGAACTCCCTCCTTTCTTCCTCCCATCTTGTTAATTCCATAGCCCTCCCTCTCCTTTCTTCTACCTCCATCAAACACTTTCTCGCTAACTCAACTCCCTTTCCCTCCCTCAGCTTCGTCTCAAAATTCCATGCCTTCTTTCTCACTCTGGTACACAATTTATCCCTTTGCGCTTCTTCTCTCACCATATATATCGGCGTCCTCCAGTCTACCCCTAGCGTCCACTTTATATACCTTTCTTGTAAGCTTTCAATCTCTTTCCTTCCTTTCCTACCCCATATCTCTGCTCCATAACCTAATACCGGCCACACCAGCCTATGAAATAACCACACTCTCCTTCTCCATTTTTTTTAACCTTCTTTTTCCTAGTCCCCATATCTGCCAACAAAACTTGAAGAATCTTCAATAGTCCGGGGAAATTAGACTTTTTTCCTGAAAAAAAAATATAAAGCTTTTTTTCTTCATGATCATTTCCCTGATGGCATTATAAATGAATACCAGAAAAGTTCTCCATCGGATCGGCGCCACATACACCCCTAACCTCGAAAAACATCCCTTAGACGGGTAGTAGCGCTGGCTTTTGGTTATTAAATATATACGAAAGGGTGCGGCGGAGGATAAAAATGAATAAAGGTGAACATGTTTAGAATAAAATTTGCAATAAAAAGGGTCCTATACACTTTTGCTGCACAGGCCATAGGTGATACGTAATTAGCTCCAGGAGTGGGGGTGGGGGGTGATGTTTTGGCGTGTGTTGCGAAATGTACTCGCGCGCTTAGGTGTCTCTAGTCTGTAATCTGTAGTCTGTAGTAACGTTTAGGCACGATAACTTTCGAAACATTGATCAGATTGGATTGTGCTTTGGCACACTTTTTAAGGCCTACAAAGAAAGAACGAGTTTGTTAACCAGCTATTTTGCATCAAAATTCAAGAAGTGAGCACATTTTGAAAATTTCTTAGACCACTTTTTTTAAAGATTGGAAAATTCTATGTGCGGTTATTAGTTGTACGCAAAAAGGCGAACAGAATATCCTAATGACATTTTCTGATAAAGAAAAAATTACCGCAGTTATAGCATTTTCAAAATTCCAAAAAACAAACGAAAATTAACATTTTGAGCCGAAAAACTTACGATATGAAGAAAAGTCAAAAGATGAATTGACCAAAATAGTGCACATAAAAAAGATCTACAAATTTGTTATTCACTTTTTGATATGACGCCTAGTTTGTGTTTTATTCATAAAAAACAGTATTGAAAATAGAAAAACTAAATCTTTAGACGAATAATACAAGATACGACAAAAATTAGACAAAATTTGTTCAAGCAAAGATGAGGTACCAATCTGTTATTAATCATGTTTCGATAGGATGCGTAGTTTTTGTTTTACTCGTGAAAATAACATTGACAATAAAAAAATCAAATGTTTGGAACAACAATGCAAGGTACAAAAACAGATGATTCAACAAAAAATGTGCATTCAAAAAAGGTTTACAAAGTAATCAATTCTTGTTGTAAAAATATATTCAAAATGAAAAAAATAGCTTTTTTTGAAAAACGGCACAAGCTAAAATAACATTTTAACTAATAAAAATATGTCGCCTAAATTATATCATTATTATTTGTAAATATTGTAAATATCATTATATTTGTAATCAAAATTCAAATTTATTCATTTGTATATGAAGAACATATAACACGAAACACAAAGTGCGCGATCAATTTTTTTGTTTCTATCATACGGTGCACAGAACCGAGCGTGGAACGCAAGGTTCAAATGATTTTCAAAGCAAATATCGAGCCCTAAGCGCCAGTGTCTGGATAAGAATATTTTCCTTGAAGTCGATAGAACCTTACATAAACAAAGCTCCGTTTCAGTCTAAAATAAAAACATATTCAACAATCACTTCATATGCAGAGGTTTTGATAATTCTGTAATATTTGCAAATAAACTTTTTCTTTTCACTAAAGTCGAACACGACATTAAAGAATCTAGAGTAACCGAGCGTAAAACGCGATGCAAATACGTCCGTCGCGCTCAAATTTGCGAGACGCGCGCGAAGCACGCGATGAGAATGTCCCGCGAAGCCGGCAGATTTTTTTATTGTGGTCTCCCTTGTAGGCCTATTCCACTCATCTTTGGTTGATAATATTACTTGGAATACAAATTATCTTCTTTTGTTGATAAGATTTTAAACATTGTTTGTACTACAATTTGACCGGTACTTGCAATCTCTTTAGATGAAGGAATACTTCGCAATTTGCAAATTTCTTGATCTATAATCATGTTTGCCGGAGTTTATGCATTTCATCCCACCCATGGAATGAAACGTACCTTTGCCAGTTAAGTTTTTTATATTGTAATCCGCTTTGTCAAAAATATAAAATTAATTCATGTCTAAATCAGGCTTCCAATATTTGTTGACACAAAATTTCTCAATAAGCAGCATTAACCCATCGCAGATGGGTCTGGACCCCCGTCCAAAATCTAAACTGCACTGTAAGAAAAATCATTGTAAATTTTCCATACATGTAATGGAAGTTATTAACCCATACAAGGAGTGGTACTTTTTCTATACTTGTGTATGGTAAATTTGCCATACGCAACACGGTAATTTTGTCATACAGGAGTGGCATTTTTTCCATACCTATGTATGGAAAATATGCAATATACAGTTAGTAATTTTGCCACCTTGAATTCATATTTTTCCATACTTGTATACGGGAAATATACAA
>CAKNXH010085609.1:27546-37616 GCA_932178445.1 Andricus quercusramuli | reverse complement strand
AAGAGAACCTCGATCCTCGCGAAAGGACTGTAGGAATAGTTAGAACCACGATCCTCGAGAAAAGGACCGTAGGAAAAAAAGAGAACTTCGATCCTCGCGAAAGGACTGTAGGAATAGTTAGAATCTCGATCCTCGAGAAAAGGACCGTAGGAAAAAAAAGAGAACCTCGATCCTCGAGAAAGGACCGTAGGAAAAGAGAGATCCTCGATCCTCGAGAAAGGACCGTAGGAAAAGAGAGAACCTCGATCCTCGCGAAAGGACTGTAGGAATAGTTAGAACCTCGATCCTCGAGAAAAGGACCGTAGGAAGAGTTAGAACCTGGATCCTCGCGAAAGGACCGTAGGAAAAAAAGAGAACCTCGATCCTCGCGAAAGGACTGTAGGAATAGTTAGAACCTCGATCCTCGAGAAAAGGAGCGTAGGAAAAGTTAGAACCCCGATCCTCGCGAAAGGACGGTAGGAAAAGAGAGAACCTCGATCCTCGAGAAAGGACCGTAGGAAAAAGGTAGAAACCAGATTAGAAAGAGATTAGAAAGAGATTAGGACAAAAAAAATTAAGTTCATTATAGAGTTGCCCTTGCAGCTGGTCAATGTTTCCGCCTAGCTTAGCGCTCCCCAGCATTCGGGCGGAAAAGGTTCCGGAAAAGAAACAACACTCTGTATTTCCACTTTAGTTACAGTTCTTTATTCAAGGTGTTAAACGTTTTGAGTTTAGTCCATGAAGGACGGAAACTCCAATACCTCAAAAGTCGAGAAAACCATAAAACTCGTGATCAAAAGTCAAAAGACCATAAAACTCTGGCGCAATATTGCGAAGAAACCAGAAAAAAGGACTTAATCCTCCACGGTTGACAAAGTCATTCGTAACGCGTACGTCGGGCGCGATATGGCGAAGGCTCAACCTGCGTAGTTCGGAAGGTGAGAGGAGCCGAGATCCTCACCTTCCTGCAGACCGATGCTAACTGAATTGCGAGCCTGACCGCTGCCGATCGCTGGGCGGTCGGCGCTCGCACGGCGGCTAAACTCCGTACTAGGATAGTCTACCTCAGCACCACTAGTGGCGTTGCTGGTGCGCGGCAAATACTCAAATACTTGGTATTATCCATTGTGACGAATGGCCATGAAAATAATTATATATTAAAATACTTTAAGATGTCCGCCAAAAAACACAAATTGTTTTTTTAGCGGACGTCAGCGTAAAAAATTGAACATTGATTTTTAAGCATCAGGTCCCCTTTTTCGTGGATGGTCATATATTCTGATGCAAAATTGTAACCAAAAAATCCCCCAAGCTTATTTTATGAATACTTTTCAGCAACAGCTGACATTATTTCATATTTTGTATACAAAATGTCATGCTTACCTGGCTGTTTCATATAGTTTCACTGTTAATAGAGTGTCCTCAATTGTTTTGTTGCATAGTGTGTTCACAGAAGAAACAAAGAAGTTTAAGGCCCCTAAGAGTGTCTCACCATTTTTTGTTAAATTTCTTTGCGTCTCAGAATTATACAAAAATTCCTCTTGCAACTCAGGTGATTTCTGAGCTAATTCGGAAAATGCTTCCCCCAGAGCATGTTGTGTTTGAACTACATGGTAAAAATGAGACGCTAGAGCTCGAGATAATCGTAAAATGTTGCAGTATTTCCGTTGAGTCTCCCTTAATAGGTCTATTTGTGTTTCCAATTCTGAAAATTCAATTAGATTTTTAGTTTGAACATTTAATGATAATTTATAGTCATCAGTATTAACGTAACTGGGTCATTCTCTGTGAAAGTGCGTGTTGAGATACAGTGAAAGTTCGACATGCATACTAGGGAAGCGCGAAAAAATAAATTTTTCAGTTTAGTTTTTTGATCAGGATAGGAAAAATCTGATTCTATATATAAAAATATATTTTTGTGATTTTTTTTACAAATTTTCAATACAATATCTTCCGTTAGCAGAAAAGAATTAAAGTTTCACAGTTCGAAAAAAGTAATTTCTTCGACATATTTCAATGCTGTAGACACAGTTATCTTTACAATCATTTTTCCCTGTTCAAATTCGTTTATCGCAATATGCCATATAATTTCACAAAAATCATTTGTTACAGAACAAAAATTCTGGTGGTAAATAAATTTAGGAGACACTTCAAAATATTCAGATATGTTACTTTGGTGCGTCAAAGTGTGAAAAAATATTTTTCATGATTATCGAATTATGGTGATGTGAGTGACCATTCCATAGTTTTTTGTATATCAAATTAGTATTTTCTCTCAACTTACAATAATACGAGATTACTTACTCCTTTGCAGAACTTTATGCTCTTTTTCGCAGGGCGTGTCATTAGGTTTAACCTAATATTTACCATTAAGTTTAACCTAATGTTAGGTTTAACCTAATGTTTAAATAATGTTTAACTTAATCGTTCTGTCACATTTTTACTGTTTTCTTGAAAAATGTCCGATTTAATTGACCCAATTATTTAAATTGTGATGAAGGATTTTTGTAGTGGCATTAGGGTCCTATGAGTATATTTAATGAAAAAACATGCACTTCATAAAAGTTAAGCTCGGAAAAAGTTTCGACCACAGATAGGGGTCTTCCTCAGTGCCTAATATTTAATAAAAATAAGTTTTTTTTCGAAAAAAAAAAAAAAAAAAAAAAACAATAAGATTAAAATAAAAGAACTCATGCATGAACTTATTGTTTCTACGTCGTGCAGCTCCTTTCTCTCTCCCTCTCCGTCATCCTCTCTGTTTCTCCCTCCGTCTCTCTATCAGCTCCCTCTCTGAGAGGTCTTCCTGTTTCGTTGCAGATGGTGAGGTGATTGCGGGTGAAGTAAAATACTCCGTAATTCCACAAACACAATATTAACACACTTAACAAGCACGTTGAACAGAAGCACACACTTGTATTGTTTGAAAGGAAATTAGTAATTCCAAAACAAAGGCAATTAATCGTAAATTAAAAAAAAAATTTCTGAATATTATAGGAAGTTAGTTTTTCGACGTAAAATTAGAGACATCCGCTGTGTTTAAAATCACGAAGAATACTGAAAGAACGTTCTCAGAGGTACTACAGTTTAACGACTTCAGGATATGGAAAGAAAGATACTTTAATTTTTAAAGGGCTGCGATAGTAAAACTCAATGACAACATGGGGCCCGGACTCTGAGTCACTCCACCCTCGACTCGATCGCAGAGCGACCATAGCCAACACGTGTTTTCAGATTGTTTTTCCTCTTTACCACGGGCAAATTATATTTTTGAAAGGTTTGCTACGTCGGTCTTCAAATTGACCGCATTAATATTACCAGCAATGTGACACATTTCCATCACCAGACGTTTACGCTACTCGCATTCATTCGCAAGAATTTTCGCGGTTTAAAAATCGGAAAAATGTTGTTTTTTTTCAACGCTATGTCTAGTAAACATTGTCTGGTTTCAGGGGTCTTCTTTATGTCCCTTGAGTGTTCCTTAACCCAGACTCCTAACGGACGTTCAGTTTGACCTATATAAACCGCATTGCAATTTTGTCCTTTTGCACCAAATGAAATAAATAATATTGCTATTATGCAATTTATTTAATTTATCTTTGGCAGGTCTCAAAACTGATGTAAGGTCTCTCTTGTTTTTAAAAGCCATCGTACTGTCGTATTGCCCGAGGTATTTTACGATTCGTTCCGATAGTCCTTCAACGTATGTAATGCTAATAAATGATCTAATTTCAGCGTTTTGGCCTATTTCATTAATTCTACGCTGTTCCTTTTTGGCCAAAATATTCAATCTGAGATTGATATTTTCTCTAACAAACTGTTGCGGGTAAAAGTTCTCATTGAGAGTGTCTTCCACCAATCGCAAGTTCTTTTGATGAAACTGTTTATCTAAAAGGAGAATGGATCTGTCGACCATATTGAACACTACGCTTTTTTGCATTTTTTTGGGTGGTTAGAATCGAAATTAAGGCATCTGCCGGAACAGGTTGGTTTACAGAACCAATTGCAATTTATTTCCTGGCTATTGTTCTTGAGAAATGTGACAACTAGACAATTTATTGCCCTATTTTGTTCCTTCTACAAGGTGAATTTAGTTGCAAAATCGTTCAGATTAAAAACTTGTAGAACATAGTCTACTTCGTTTTCTGGGAGAGCTACTAGTATATCATCGACATAACGAACATACAGAGGTACCTGGAAACCTATTTTCGGAGAAGTAAATGTTTCCAGGTGGTCCATGACTATATCGGCTAAAACTAGTGAAAGAGGAGAGCCCACTGGTAGCCCTCTTTTTTGGAAATACATTTTTTCCTTGAAATTGAAGTCCGCGATATCCAGACATAAACGAAGTCCTTCTTCGAAATCTTCGCACGGAATTTTCGTCTTTTCGCGAATTTTATTCCACCTGCTACGGACCGCCTCAACTGCCTTCTCTTTCGGCACATTTGTAAAAAGAGAAACAACGTCTAGTGATGCGAACACGTGATTTTCCGGGATCCTAAAATTCCTCATTTTCTTCATTGAATCGAAGCTGTTAAGCACTCTCGATTTAGGAGCTTCAATATTATTAGCAATAATATTTTTTAAGGAGGTTGCTAAGTTGTAAGTCGCGCTACCTACGTATGAAATTATCGGTCTAAGCGGGTATCTGTCTTATGGATTTTTGGCATACCATAAATTCTAGAAGGATTGGAATGATATACCTTCAGATTTTTAGCGGTGAGTTTATTTACTTATTCTTTCAATTCCCATTTTTTAACTAACTTGGTGACTTCCATTGCAATTTTTTTCGACGTGTCCTTATTTCTTTTTACGTAAGTATCCCGACTCTGCAATAATTCGTCCACTTTCGCGTCGTCATCGTTCCTTTCCATCGCGACGGTCGTGTGACCTTTGTCAGCTTTAAGAAAAATAATTTGAGGATTCTCTTTCGCGAATTTTTCAGCCTGTTTCATTTCTTTTAGGGGCTGTACGATTTTCGATTTTACCGCGTAGCCAGAATTCATAACTCCGCAAATAGTATTCGCGATATTCAGTCTAGCACGATCTTGACCTGCTTCTGGTATTTTTTAAATATTGGACTCGACACTGGCTATCATGTCATAAACCGGCATTTGTTCTTTCTCAATTTTCACGTCAATATTTTTCCCTAGACTAGCTACTTTGGCCACATTTTGCGGTATCTCAACGCAAGATAGTTTTTTTAAACAACTTATCGTTCAGTCTGGCGTTGTGAAATGTGTTTCTCTTTTATGGCATTTGGTGCAAAGGACAAAATGGCAATGCGGTTTATATCGGTCAAACTGAACGTCCGTCAGGACGTTCTAACTTAAATAACTAACGTCCGTTAGTTAAGGAACACAGAAGGGACACAAGTAAGACCCCTGAAAAACAGACAATGCGTACTAGACATAGCGTTGAAAAAGATCATTTTTTCGATTTTGAAAACGCGAAAATTCTTGCGAATGAATGTCACTATCGTAAACGTCTGGTGATGGAAATGTGTCACACTGCTGGTAATATTAATGCGGTCAATTTGAGGACCGACGTGGCAAACCTTTCAAAAATATATTTGCCTGTAGTAAGGAGGAAAAGAAAATCTGAAAACACGTGTTGGCTATGGTCGCCCTGCGATGGAGTCGAGGGTGGAGTGACGCAGAGTCCGGGCCCCATGCTGGCATTGAGTTTTACTACCGCAGCATTTTAAAAATTAATGTATCTTTCTTTCCATTTTCTGAAGTCGTTAAACTGTAGTACCTCTGAGAATGTTCTTTCCATTTTCTTCATGATTTTAAACACAGCGGATGTCTCTAATTTTACGGCGAAAACCTAACTTTTTAAAACATTAGGAAACTTGTTTTTTTAATTTACGATTAATTGCCTTTGTACTGGAATTACTAACTTCCTTTGAAACTATACAAGTGTGTGCTTCTGTTCAACGTGTTTGTTAAGTGTGTGAATATTGTGTTTGTGGGATTACGGAGTGTTTTACTTCACCCGCAATCACCTCACCTTCTGCAACGAAACGGGAAGACTACACAGAGAGGAAGCTGATAGAGAGGCGGAGGGAGAAACAGAGAGGGTGACCGACAGGGAGAGAGGAAGGAGCTTTACGGCGTAGAAACAACAAGTTCATGCATGAGTTCTTTTATTTTAATCTTATTGATTTTTTTCTAAAACCTTATTTTTATTAAATAAAACTTCAATAAACCTTAAATTTTATGAAGTGCATGTTTGTTAGTTAAATATACTCGTAAGACCCTGATAACCCTGGGGGGTTTATAGACACATTCAGGATAGTTTCAGAGACGGTAAATACATCGTATCTTTCCTCAATAGCTGGTCCCAGGCCAAGCTTCAATTAGCTAAGCAGTCGAATCAAAAAGTTTTCCTCTTACGCTGCAGAAGGAGAGGAATTTTACCCAAAAAAAAATCATGAATTTCTATCTAGAATTTGTCGAGTTTCAAAGCATTTGTTGTGTTGGTCAGAAAGTGGTAAAGAATTGTCCAATTGGTATATGGATGGCCCCTAAGTGCTTTTTTCACCTCTGCGACAGTGATTACTGGACATTCCTCCTCAGATATTATGAGGTTGTCGCAAAACTCCTTGAAGCGGATGATATTATCATTATCTTCTTTCAACTCAGGTATTTTCGGGATCTTGTATACCTCTCCCCAAAAAGTCTCTACCTCGTTGGGCTTGCTTTGATTTTTGACAGAAACAGGGGGATCACTGATGAGGCGTGATGGGTCAGCGAGAAACTGTTGATTTTCCCTGATCCATCTCTCCCTCTTCTGCATCCTCCTCCTTGCGTCAGATAACATCCGTATTTTGAAAGCAATAAGCTACCAGATGTTATGTAGTCAATCACACACTGAATACGGGGCGCATTCTGTATTATACATCCAGTCTTCTTGTTCAGTTGATGCTAGTGTCTTTTGGTCTTTTGATCCATCGTCGCAAGTGCCTTGGTATATTTTTGGCACGCGGGTATGGCTTTAAGGTTACGAACCAGTGATAGTTTCGCACCTCCGAGAGCACCTATCACAAGGACAATTACTCGCACAGAATATTTTGGGTACAGTCGTTGCAGCTCTCTTTTCAGGTCTTGATACCTACCTCTTTTTCTTTCTCCTTTGCAGTGATGTTGTATTCGGACGGAGCCGAGCATTCGATCACGACTATAGTTCGTTTCTCGGAGGCTTGGAGAACAATGTCACGCCTCGAGTGCGCAACGGAGAATGCTGCCCGAAAATCGTAGTTCCAGAAAATTTGGCACTCCTCGTTTCGGACAACTGACTCCATATCCCTTGGAGCGTTACGCAGGGCAGGGTCGCGAACAACACCGTAAGAGTGACAAAGATGGTAATAAAGTACTCTTAGAGCCGCATTATGTCTATATATATATATATATATATATATATATATATATATATTCGGTTTCGGTTTCGATTCCCTTGGAACAGAACCGAAGGGCTTATGACAAAGCCACCGAACGCGTCCTTGGGTTGCGGATAGAGGGTCCCCGTACCAAGGGTTTCTGCTGAATATGGATACAATAATTAATAAGCAGTCGCGGACAATTGTCCAGGGATGGTCCCGAAGGAATAACCCCTAAGCGAAGGTGTGCGAAACGTGCCGAAAGCTGCATGGCACCTGGGCGAGGTGTCTTTAACGGTGACTCTGGGATATCGGGCGATGTCTCAGAGTAATAGCCTTATCCTTGCACGCGGGGCTCTACAAGGATGGACGAACCCTTTCCCTAGCTGCTCGTGGGAACAACAATGAAACCAAAAAACCACCAAAATGTTGTAGATGCGGTTCAAAACGATCGAACGCGCAGAGCACCCGACAATGGATCGGCAAACAATGCCGATCATCCTAGAGTTCGGGGTGCTGAAAATAATTTAGATGGAAACACAACGACGAACCGGCGAAACGCCCACATTGAGTGGACGGATCAACTTAAGAATGATGTGTTAGACTGCTACGATGCCAGTATTATCCCTGTTCGTGGAGGCTTTATGGCGCGTATGCATACTCTGTGGTGCCAAAAACACCCAGAGCTTCAACACGTTTCGCATCAGTCTTTGCGAAATCAAGCCGACTACCTCCGCAAAAATGGATATGTACGCGGAGCGCTTCCTTAACCGCTGCTTGAACAAGCTGCAGACGAAGATGAAACGACATTAAGACCAACCGCAGAAAGTAGGCACCTTCTTGAAGATGATGGCAATTTCAGTACAAGGAGGAACATCAACATGCAGGTTCCTCTTAAGCCCCAAGATCTGGCTGAAATGGATGCCTCCCTTTGTGGAGGTATCTCGCAAGAGTCCGACCTCTGGACCATCAATTGCTCAGTTTATGGTGCTGCGAGAGCTTTGGCTGATTCAAATCGAAGGCTCAAACCGACGATGGATCAAAAGACAAGAAGACGCTTGCATCAACTGAACAAGAAAATTGGATGGGCAAGACAGAATGCGTCCCGTGTTCAATGTGTGATTGACTACATAACATCTGGTAGACCGTTCACGGAAAGGGTTCGAAAGTTCGCCCAAGAACTAAGGACCTTGAATCACACACTAAACAAGTCAAAGCTGCTGACAATCAAGCAGCATATTGTTGACAAAATAAGGCTGTTATCTGACGCTAGGAGGAGGATACAGAAGAGGGAGAGATGGATCAGAGAGAATCAACAGTTTCTCGCTGACCCATCGCGCCTCTTCAGTGATCCCCCTGTTTTTGTAAAAAATCCACCCAAGCCTAAGGAGGTAGAGACTTTTTGGAGAGATGTGTACAAGATCCCGAAAACACTAGAGTTGAAGGAAGATACTGACAATATCATTCGCTTCAAGGAGTTTTGCGACAGCCTCATAAAATCTGAGGAGGAGTGCCCATCAGTCACTGCCGAAGAGGTGAAAAAAGCACTTAGAGGCACGAAGAACTTTTCCGGTGCTGGACCAGATTGTATCAAGAACTTTTGGTGGAAGAAGTTTACTTCTACACACCAACATTTGGCCCGCATATTCACCTCATATTTAAAGTCGGAGATGGCCATTCCGCAGTGGCTAGTGTTAGGACGCACTATACTCCTACCGAAAAAAGGCGACTTGTCCAAACCAGAGAATTACAGGCCAATAACTTGTTTGAACACACTGTATAAGATTTTTACAGCTATCCTAAACAACAGGATTGTTCGACGAATTGAGCCTGTATGGCGAGAGATGTACGAACAACGTGGCTCGAAAAAAGGTGTAGCAGGCTGTCGAGAGAACCTGCTGATTGACAGGTGTGTCTGTAAAGACGCTACAGTCCATCAGCGCGTCCTGTCAATGGCCTGGATTGACTACCGGAAAGCTTTTGATTCAACCTCTCATAGACTTATCATCTATCTTGTTGCAAAGCTTGAAGGTACATCCACACATAGTGAGATGCATAGAGAGATTGATGCCTCTTTGGAAAACTAGATTTACCATCTCATCTAGGAATTATCGTCTGACGACGAACAACGTCACCTTCCAGAGGGGCGTCTTTCAAGGGGATAGTATGAGCCCTTTGCTTTTTTGCATCACACTTTTGCCTCTATCTCTTGAACTACGAAATTCTCCTGGATACCTCTGTGGCCACACTAATCAGCGTGAGCATAAGGTCACTCATGTATTCTATATGGATGACCTGAAGATCTATGCCGCTGGTAAAAGCAAACTTCAAACTGCTTTAAATATCGTCAAGAACTACACAGGAGAGATTGGGATGGACTTTGGTTTGGACAAGTGTGCCAAAATTCATTTGAAGAAAGGAAAGATTACTGGCGTTCCCAAGGACCCTGAGCTTGTGGATATAAGTGTTATTAGACATCTTAACACTGGAGAGACCTATACATACCTGGGCGTGCCTCAAAGCCGCATTCAGGACGTAACATCAGTGAAGGAGTCTCTCCGAAGCAGATACAAGCATCTTCTTCGACAGATTTGGTCTTCCAATCTGTCGGCGTTGAACAAGGTATCTGCGACTAACATGCTTGCCGTCCCGGTTCTACTCTACTCGTTTGGGGTGGTTCAATGGACGAAGAACGAGCTTAAGGCCCTTGATG
>CAKNXH010085609.1:3965-22546 GCA_932178445.1 Andricus quercusramuli | reverse complement strand
AAGCCGCATTCAGGACGTAACATCAGTGAAGGAGTCTCCGAAGCAGATACAAGCATCTTCTTTGACAGATTTGGTTTTCCAATCTGTCGGCGTTGAACAAGGTATCTGCGACTAACATGCTTGCCGTCCCGGTTCTACTCTACTCGTTTGGGGTGGTTCAATGGACGAAGAACGAGCTTAAGGCCCTTGATGCCACCACGCGTAAGATCATGCATATGCATAAAAGCTTGCATATCAATTCGTCAGTTCCGCGATTATACATTTCACGCCAGCAAGGCGGACGCGGACTTTTGAATCTCCAGTGTGTTCATAACCGAATTATTCTAAGTACAGCTTACATCGTTTCGAATAGCAGAGATCCTATCCTAAAGATCGACGGAACCACGAGATGATTGGCGAAGGAGCGTTCCTTTACAAAGTCGCGGAGCAAGCGGCCGAGACCCTTGGCCTGAATTTTAACATCAGAAGTGAGGAGAGTGCATTACTCAATCTAGATGCTTCACGTCTAAAAGCCGAAGTAAAGAAAGCAAAGGTTTGAAAATGTCACCAACAGCTACTCGACAAGCAAATGCACGGAAACTTTCACAGAAACGTAAAAAACTGTCCTTGTCGAAGAAGCAAACTTTTGCTTTTCTCAAACCATCAGGACTCAGTTCAGGTACAGAGGGTTTTATTTTCGCATGCCAGAACGGTGTCATTTACACGTTAGCATACCGTGACCGCATATTATGTCAAGAAGTTCCCAGTGATAGGTGCAGAGCGTGTCATGCACATGCTGAGTACCTAGATCACATACTATCGGGATGTCCGACCCACGCAGGAACAACGTATATCTGTAGACATAATGCGGCCCTAAGAGTACTTTATTACCATCGCTGTCGCTTTAACGGTGTTATCGCGACCCTGTCCTGGCGACCGCTCCAAGGAATATAGAGTCAATTGTCCGAAACGAGAAATGCCCAATTTTCAGGAACTACGATTTTCGGGCAGCAGCCTCCGTTGCGCACTCGAGGCCTGACATTGTCCTCCAAGTCTTCGAGAAACGAACTATATTCGTGATCAATTTTCAGCTCCGTCCGAATACAACATCACTGCAAAGGAGAAAGAAAAAGAGGAGAGGTATATAGAACTTAAAAGAGAGCTGCAACGGCTGGTTCAAAAAAATTGACTTTTTTTTGAAATCCCCACATAAAAACTTCCGGAGAGGTGTAAAAAGGCGCCTGTGAAAAGTAGAGCTCTTAATATTCATATTTAGAGGTCGCTCATCGCGAATTTCTATTTCCCAATTAAATGACATGTGATTTTTTTTAATTTGGAGTTTTGTAACACTTGAAAGGCTTATAGAATTGCTAAGACCCTAACATATTCTTATAGGGAATTCGACGCTCTACAAAAAAGGTCTCTTACGATTTTTTCGTAAATTTACTCCTTCAAAAGTTATTTAAGTTTACAGCTAAACATAATTATATAGTTTTTTTCTTAATTTTCTGCAAAAATTTAAAATTTATCACTAATTATCGTAATAGTTTTTTCGAAAATTTTATAGTTAAAAATTTCTTCTATAAAACAATCTAACTCAAATCATCACATTATCAAGTTTAATGATTTAAAAGTTATTTGTTATTAAAAGTAGGACAATAAAAGACAAATTTTCAAACAAAGTTAAACTTGATAATGTGGTGATTCGAGTTAGATTGTTTTTTTTTTTGAGAAAATTTTAAACTATAAAATTTCCGAAAAAACTATTAAGATAATTTAACCTGGAATAACTGTTGAAGGAGTAAGTTGATGAAAAAATCATAAGAGACTTTTTTTGTAGAACGTCGAACTCCCTGCAAGAATATTTTATGTTCTTAGCAATTCATTAAGTGTGTGTCCAATTGAAACTTTAAGTAATGAAATATCCCAGCCGGAAATGTTATACATAGTGGGAAATATTATGTATAACTTTTCCGTATGGGATGTTTTTTTACAAATTTACAGTTTCAAACTATGAAAAGGATCATTTAAAAAATATACATGCACATTTCGTTGAATGCGATTTTCAAAATGAAACAATAACAGATAAAATTATGATAATTAGTAAATAAACTTTCTTCCTCAGAGTAAATAATATCACGATTTTCTAAATTATTTGAAATTAATAATGAAAATATTTGAAAATAAAGTATTACGGGATCCTCTTACGGTGTCCGTCACACACTAGAAAAATAAAGTACGCAATAGGGTTGTTTAAAAGGCCAGATATCACCTTTCCAATGAATTGATCTTATAGTTTATAAAATTCTAATTTTAAAAACGCTCATAAAATGTTTTGTGCGTATTGTTTACTATTTTTAATTTAATGTTGAAATATGAATTTTCTATCACGATGTCGATTGGAGGGTCCCTCAGACGTCAAAGGGGTCGGATTTTCAGGCAATCACAGCTTATGTGTCAGTGATTCTCAAATACTGTCAAATATCTTTTTCTGTGTCGATATTTTGTTTTGGTTATCTGTACGTAGAAAAATAGTTTCGTAAAATCCAATAGCGGAAATCTAACGAAAACAGATATATTTATGGTATAGGACGATTTTAAGAGTAATTGTGACTTCGTAAGTGCAGAAATACGAGGAGTGAAAATGAAACGGATAGGTGACCTAACCTCTTTATCATAAGTTTCGTCAGTTTTCATCAAAGCAACATCATCACATTGATAATTATGAGGACCTCCGAGTCACGTGACACCCACGTGACACTAACTTGAATAAGTATTTTGCCGCCTTCAATTTTCAATAATTTTTTTATGTTTAATGACTCAACAGACAAAAAATTTAGAACGCACCTTGAGTTTAGATTAAAATTATGTATTACAACATTATTTTATCTACAATTGCGAAAAAACCCTATTAAGGCAATCAATTTATCTCGACTGAAGGAGTCTTTCTTATTCTTGCATCAACTTAGAATGATGTTAGTGAACAAGTTTTCACTAAAAAAAAAAAAAACATATTTAGAGTTTCGTACGAAACCCTTATGCCGTCAATAAGATGGTTCTCTTTTTGTGAAAACTTGCAGCGCAAGAACAATTGTGTCTAACGACTTTAATTGTTGCATAGAGATGAGTTTCACGTGTTGAACGCGATGAAAAATGCTGAGAACCCTGAGGAAAAATTCTCATCATACTGTTGTCATATCAATACACAGGGCATTATTTAGGAAGTGATACCACCTAAGAATCGAAGGTATTCGGATCCTGTTCAAATTCACATATATTATAGTACAATTGGTCATTAAGTCATGGTGTAAGTTGCAAGGCCTCAGAGCAAAGGGTTGCCTAATGACAAGGACCACATTTCCAGCTTTTGGCTATGCATGCCGAAGTTCAAGTGTGAATAACTCAGCTTGGACTTCTTCGATTGAAAAAGAAGATATGGGTGTTTTGAAAAGCTCTTTTCTCATGCACATTAGGATAATTATATTTAATTTTTCTCAGTAAAAATGTAGCCTCGATTTATCGAAATCAAAGATTAAAATCGATTTTTGACAAATTCCGTCATCACCGTTTTTTTTCGAAATAGTATTTAAAAAAATAGAATTCTTCCCCTTTAAAACCCTGCTTTGACCAAAATGAGGAAACTTTTCGTTTCGAAGAAATAGGCGTTTACAAGAGCGGGCGCCCATAACGTACCGCGCAGTGTATCGCTGCTGTTGCGAATGAAAGTGCATTTTGTATCGTTCGAATAATGAAAAGTTTTAAACAGTAGAATCGCTTCTGCTTTTATAAAAAAAGAAATACATTCACTGTTTAAATGACGATGCCATGATAAACCTAATGTATATGAGATGGGATCATATACTAGATGTGTGCGATTAATAAAAGAAGATAACTATACTTTCAGTGAAAGTAGAGAATGTAAGTAACAAATTATAGCGTAAGCATTATAAGCCACTAGATGTCATTGTGAGAAATGTCCCCTTCTGTCAAAAGGATGCTTTTCGACACGAATGAAATTTCCCTTAAATTTAAGGTTTAGAGTGTGTTAATTTGTCTAAAAAAATCTTTTTTTAGCCAAAAAACATCCTTTAGTGACCGATTCACGTGGTTAGAAACAACAGAAACAAGAGGACGATGAGTTTGCTTCAAGACAACTTTTTCTGTGAGTAGTATCAAGTGGAGATGGAAGAAGCATTGTCTATTTTAACATATTATATCATTATGCTGAAATTTAATTCAAACAGTGAACATATTTCTTTTCAGATTAAAGCAGAAGCGACTCTACTGTTTAACACTTTTGATTATTTGAACGATACAACATAGACTCACATTCGCCGCAGCAGCAAAACACCGCACGGTACATTATGGGCGCCCGCTCATGTAAACGCCTATTTTTTCAAAACGAAAAGTTTCCCTATTTTGGTCAAAGCAGACTTTAAAGGGGAAGAATTCTAATTTTTTAGGACTATTTCACAAAAATCGCTGACGTCAGAATTTCTCAAAGATCGACTTTAAACTTTAATTTCGTTAAATCAAGGCTACATTTTTATTGAAAAAAATTATACATAATTATCTTAAAGTGCATGAAAAGAGCTTTTTAAAACACCATCTCTAAGGCCTTAAAAATTTACATCATGACTTAAGGACCAATATTACTACATGTGAATTTGAACATGATCCGAATACTTTTGATTTTTAGGCACTATAACTTCATAAATAATGCCCCACATAAGAATGTAGGCCTTTTGACTCAAAATGGCCCTGTTATCACGCCCACAGCAAAAAATATTAGGTCTATTGACCTCATAATGTGCATGGAGATGTGTCTTATGTTTAGGGTGCGAGGAAAAATAGTAAGAACCTTGAGAAAAATACTCATTGAGATGTTGCTATGCAAGGACATGAAAATTGATCCCTTTTGACTCAAAATATAATACTCATGAGGAAGTTGCTATTAAAAAGCAAACAAAATTGGCTTATAAACTTCTCAGCCTAGGATCAACAGTGAAACATTATTCACAACTTTAACTTTATACCAACATAAGGGATTGAAAATTTTCCAAAAAAATCGGAAAAGTCCGTTTATACATTTCTAAGCTCAACATTAAGAAAATTATTCACAAATTTGGATCAAAACCAACATAAGGGGGTACTGATTCTCACACTGTTGTAAATTACCAGAACTTTTTTACTCTTTAATAAAATACTTAAATATGGAGAAGCCCTTAAAAGCCATATTAAAGAATTTTTTCTAAACATTTTTCCTGGTACCCAGGTTTTAAATTTTTTATCTCATCTCTATGACATATTTTTCCCCTATTATTTGCATTCCCTTATTATTTGCGAATGTCCTAGAATTTTGGCAATCCTTCAAAAACATGTTTAGAGGTACAATTGTGCTCTTATATGTCTCCGTTCCTAATTTGATAAATCTTTTTATTTTTATGTTGGCAGTCCTGTCTTTGACATCTGTGCCAAATTTCAAGTCAAAATATTCCTAAGTGTTTGCGATACACTTGGTTTTACACATCAAAAAAGTGCAATCAGCGATTTTCATAATGTGTGAATTTGTTGAGCAAAAAATTTACATTAAATTTTGTTTGCGGAATCAATTTTTTGCCGCAGATTCGTTACAAATGTTGGAAAAGGCCTTTAGTGGCCAAGCTATGTGAAAAAAAAATGTTCACAATTGGTATAAACAACTCCAAAAAAGCCGTGAACGAGTTGAAGACAAAGATCGCCCTGGGCGACGATCAACCTCTACCGATGAAAGCCACGTCGAACAAATCAAAGATTTGGTGCTCAAAAACCGTCGATTAATAATTAGAGGGCTTGTAACGGGGCTTTATAGACCATAAAAACCACCCCTCTCTAAGTGATGGGGGTCACATTTTCAACCCCAACGCCTGCACGGGTATTTTCAAAAGTTTGTAACTTCCTTTCTATTTTAGCGATTAAAATTTTTTATGAGGGTTTTCGAAAGGCTATTTCTTATTCTTTTATTATACTTTATTAACGAAAAAAGCTATAAGTATTTTTAAACAATTTAATTGTTTATTTAATTTTTTTAGCAATTTAGGGTATTTTTATTATTTTTTTAATAGTCTTAAAAGAAAGCCTGACCTTTTGGTTTGAAAAAAGATCCTTAGCAAAAAAAATGGTCCAGTGAATAGTTTCCGAGATATATGCCCTGATGTGAAGGCAATCCTAATGCTCGTGGTCAGACGCAATCCATTAGTAGCCCACAGACTAGTTTGCAAGTCTACCATTCTTTCAACGCATTCAAGTTCATTCGGAATGACATTAAATCAGCTAATACACAATTTAAGAATGCTTGTCGGCGGGTTAAAGTAAGTTTATATTATTTGTTATGAACAAATAAAAAATGTAAACTACCCTTTTCATAAGTGATGTGGATTTTTCTGTGTATGAATGATTCGTTACTATTATAGTTCGTCAGTTTACAGTAATTATTGATTATTCATGAATATTCCACGAATAGGTGCCCAATTAAACCATTGTTAACATACACACAGTGCATTTTCAAATGAATCAACTGCAGACAAATTATTAAGATACGCCTGTCGTCAGCCTACGATCTGTAAAATCATAGTGTCCAGAGTCTACAACGTGGAGGTGGCAGTGCGATTTTAGACTCCTTCAGGATGCTTACTTTAAGTGAGTCCCCTCGCCTCTCACTATTTGGGGTGCTTGTTTTTTGTGAGTCCCAACGCCTCTCACTATTCGTGGTGTTTAATTTTTATGAATCCTCTAACCTCTCACTTCACAGTGTTTTTTAATTGGTTCGCCTTTTCTTTTCACCATTTTTCTTACTATTTTTCTTTTCTTTCTAAGTAATACTCTCTCTATTTAAGGTACGTTTAGGTTTAAGAAAAATGTCACTCTTCTAATCATAGCAAAATCGTTTGAGATTCAGCTGTCCCTTATCATTAGGGGTGAAAGAATGGTACTTGAGAGTACCGCCGGGTATTGTGACAGACTTACTGAACAGATCTGCTAATTCCAAAGTCATTGCTGAATGATCATCTTTAGAACTGAAGAGTACAACTGTTTCCATGCGATGGAATCGGAGGAAATTTAAAGCGACTTGCATCAAGAGTTAGCCTGCAGCCGCCAGCAGATAAGCAGATTCTAAGTGCTCGTGATTTATATAAATGGGCCAGAGAAGATTTAAAGGAAACAGTTTTACTCTTCAGTTCTGAAGATGATCATTCAGCAATGACATTGGAATTAGCAGATCGGTTCAGTAAGTCTGTCACAATACCTGGCGGTACTCTCAAGTACCATGCTTTCACACCTAATGATAAGGGACAACTGAATCTTAAACGATTTTCCTATGATGAGAATAGTGACATTTTTTCTTTACCTAAACGTACCTTTAATAGGGAGAGCACTTCGAAAGAAAAGAAAAACAGTAAGAAAAATGGTGAAAAGAAAAGGCGAACCAATTAAAAAACACTGTGAAGTGTGAGGCCAGAGGATTCATAAAAATTAAACTGTTTATATGATAACAATGGTTAAATGGAGCACTTATTCATGGAATATTCATGAATAATCAATAGTCATTGTAAACTGACGAACTATAATAGTAAGGAATCATTCATACGGAGAAAAATCAACATCACTTCTGAAAAGGGTGGTTTGCATTTTTTATTTGTTTATAACAAATAACAAATAATATAAACTTTCTCTGACCCGCCGACAAGCATTCTTGAATTGTGTATTAGCTGATTTAATGTCATTCTGAATGAACTTGAATGCGTTGAAAGAATGATAGACTTGCAAACTAGTCTGTGGACTACTAAAGGATTGCGTCTGAGCACGAGCATTAGGACTGCCTTCACATCGATGCCTATATCTCGGAAACTATTCACTGGACCATTTTTTGCTGAAGATCTTTTTTGAAGCTAAAAGGTCAAGCTATCTTTTAAGACTATTCAAAAAATAACAAAAATACCCTAAATTGCTAAAAAAGTTAAATAAACAATTAAATTGTTTGAAAAATGCTTAAAGCTTTTTTCGTTTTTTTCGTTATTAAAATATAATAAAAGAGTAAGAAATAGCCTTTCGAAAACCAACATAAAAAATTTAAATCGCTGAAATAGAAAGGAAGTTACAAGCTTTTGAAAATACCCGTGCAGGCGCTGGGTTTGAAAATGTCACTCCCATCACTTGGAGAGGGGTGGTTTTTGTGGTCTATAAATTTGCCGATTAAGTACTATTAGGTAGGTGAACATATTCCCTGAATTTAAAGAAAATCAAAGAACATGACTTTTAAAGTTGGGACAGTTGAGAAGTAATGCCCGATACATGGCTGGAATTTCATATGGATCAATTCGATCAATTTTAAAGGTCCATTTGGTGCTCAAACTCTTGGTTTTTGCACGATGATAATGCGTCATCTCACACTGCATTGATTGTTCAACACCATTTCGCTAAAAACTCGACCCATATCGTTCCGCGTTCACCGTATTCGCCTGACTTAGTGCCGTGTGATTTCTGGCTCTTTCAAAAACTCAAAGGACCGCTCCGGGGACACCGTTTTGAGTAGATTAAAGAGATTCAACGTGAATCGCTGCGCGCTCTGTAGGCCATCCAAGAAAATGACTACTTGGCATGCTTCGAGGAATGGAAAAAACGTTAGCATAAGCGTATTGTGCCTGAGGGGGAGTACTTTGGAGAGAGCGAATTAGATTTAGCAGAATAAATAAAGATTTCCTAAAAAAAACTCAATCTCACCTTATTTTTGGCTTACAGTGGTAAATTTGATTCTCTCAAGATCTGAACATTTTTTTCTTATTTGGAAAAATTAGAAGAGTATTTTCTCACCCAAAGAAACCAACCTTCACGATACGTTTCTCGAAAAATAAAAATAAGTTTTTTGCGAATATACTACTTTGAAGTTGTCCTCACGGTATAAATATATATGATATAATATATAGTTGAGTGGCATTCTCATTTCAAGGTTTGATATTGATAATAATGGATTGTACAGTGTAGACTATGTACAGCGTATTTCATATAATTGATACGACGAGAAATTAATAATTATATAATATATAGTCAGCTTGAGTCGCAATTCGATTCGAAAGACCATCGAATTGCCGGATCCGAACCGTTTTTCTTTCGATTTGAACTGAGGGCGTCGAAATTCAATTCGGAAGACTTTCGAACCGCTGAATTCAAATCGTTATTTTCCCGATTTGTAAGCTCTCTTGGCATAGAATACCCCAAGCAAATCTTAGCAATTTATAAATTTCTATTTTCTGAAGTTTCTTGAAGGATGTAAAGCATATAAAGTACCGTAATATAACCTAACTTTCCTACAGGGCACTATCCGGCGTACTGCCGGAAAAAACTGTTTTTTTATATTTTCAAAGCGCGTTAAATTGTATTATTATAAGACCTTATTTTAGATGCAAAACCATAAGCCCCCATATTGAAAGGAAACCGAGATATGGGGGAAGGGGGGTGGTATTTGATACAATTAGGTATTAGATATGCTCAAAAATATATGTCCTATAATTTATTGTAGTTGAAAATTTAAATTCGAATATCTCAAAACACTTAGTCTCAGATTTTGATAAAATATTTATCATATTTCTATTTCTAGTTTATAACCCTCAATGAATATAATGAGTATTTCATGATATTCAAAAATATTAATTAAAATAATTATATATAATAATTGCAAAACTCAAGCAGTCGGAATTCAGAGCTCAACAGAATGATATCAAAAACAAATGAGGAATACTGAATTTGGTTCAAGCGGGGGTTAGGCTATGAATTTTGGAATTTTAATTAATGTCGTTTGAAATAAAAAAAATCAATTTGAAACAAAATTAGGAAAAATCAAAAAGGATTAAATTAATTAATTATTATGTTAGGTGCGAATTTTACATTTCTCAATTTGAATAATAACCGCAACTAACGAGTCAATCACCCATCTTGCTGTTAATATATACAGATAATTATCCATATATTATTCTAATATTTAATGTATAATTAAACTAGACCTAAGAAATTATAGAACTAAGAATAGTCGACACACTTTGACGCTAGCATATGTGAGGCGCACGGTCGACACAAGCATACACAGTTACACACACTCACTGGACGCTAAGCTATTTGAGGCGCTAGTGTGTGAACTTACACAGTCACACTCCTTGAATTATTATTAAACAATACGATAGCAACAAGTAACATTTTTAAATGAACTGCGAGAATAAGAAACGAAAAGTGGACGATACAAAATAGAATTGCAAATCCAAATTCAATTTAGGA
This sequence comes from Andricus quercusramuli, assembly GCA_932178445.1. NCBI lineage: Eukaryota > Metazoa > Arthropoda > Insecta > Hymenoptera > Cynipidae > Andricus > Andricus quercusramuli. Next base: position 12,262 of record CAKNXH010085609.1, on the reverse strand, counting down.
TTCAAATAGATGCCATTTGCGATTCCAGTTATTTATGAAATTTCAGCAACAATACTGACCTTTGAAAAATAATATTACTCTAATGAAGATTATAGGAAATTATAACCATTGCAATTTAAAAGGGCAATGAACCTTCCAATTTCTCAAATCCTATCTGTCTTTAAATAAGAAGTGGCAGTAGTTGTGAAAAATGCAAGTTCATTAACTTCTAGAAATGAGTGGAATCGAAATGCCGGATCATCAAATTATTGTAAGTAGTGCCGCGGAAGAACACCTATCGGGCGGGAGAAATGCAATTTTGCAAAATACAACCAAATGCTTGCCTACAGGTGTTCTACGGCCGAAAGCAATGCCTCCTCCCACTGATCGATTCAGAGTTTACGATAGTGACTCAAAATCGATCATAAATCATTCTTAAGTCAACCGTCCGACAGAAAACGCTAAGAATCCGTCGGAAGGAATTTCGCGTTCGGTTTTGTACCCTTACCTGTCTCGATTTTTTGGTCGCGGTCCGACGTTAAATCAGAATCAGAAAAATGTAGTACACATGTGTGGATCTTTAATATCTCACTAGAGATTTAAAGATATATTGATTTTTAAACTGGAATGTCTTTACTGAAAATTCTATTTTATTGACTACGAAACAATTACTTTACATCAGTTTCATTATTAATGTTTTTCCGACAATTTTCTCGACTTCAGGTAATGTTTTTAGTTTTTACCAAACCATATATATTTATTCATTTCGTTGTTTCCATTTTCTTTATATAAATTATGGTAATTTTATTCCATTTTATAACATTATTTTGTTTAGATCTTGAGAATGGCTTAAAGCCGAGCTGAAACGTTGATCCTATTCAAATTTTGACACCATAATTGAAATGTGTTGTTTTTTTATAAGGCTGTAAAGACCAAAAAAATTGATTACTTGGATTTTATCGACAAAAGTCTAAGAACGGAGTTTGGTTTTGGTTACCACCAAACCAATATTATTGATTAAAACAACAAAATTAAAAATACGCAGAAGCACACGGGGAAGTAAGTACTTTCTAGGTTGGAAAGAAAACCCTGTAGTAGGGTAATATCCAAAGTAACGGTTTTGGTCGTTTCGTTTTATCCGGCGATATTATCTGAAATTTCAAAAAAAGTGCATAAACGAAAAATATATTAATTTCACGCCTCTCAATTGAGAGTAGGTTAGTAAAAACATTCGGGCAACAAGAATTTGTTCATCATTGACCTGACATCTGGTAATGTACAGTATCGACAATTATTACACTACACTTCACACACACAGAACCACATTGGATATTTAATATATATATATATATATATATATATATATATATATATATATATATATGTATGTATAACCTTTGTCACCTCAAATAGAAACATGTACCACACATAATATTATGTCTAAGTTTCATTTTACAACAAAAGATACTTGCATGCAAGTATTTATTATTCAACCATCCAGAATTGGTTAAATGAGTAAATTCCCTCGAATTTATTTAATTAATAAATCCTCGGATGTAACAAATTAAATCGATTATATATTTTAAAATTAATATATCAGAATATCGTGAAATGTCCGTTATATTCAATCAGAGTTATAAACTATAAATTCTGAGGCTTCTCTTAATATGCGTTTTATTGAAATCTGAGGATACGCGTTTGTCGCGTACGAACTAAATGAAATTTATTTTCGAATCCATGAGAAAAAGACCCGCAAACAAAAGCTGCCTAGTATCGGTACGCTGGGGGGAGGCTTCCCCAAACTGAAGGAAGAGCGAGAGACTCGACTTTCCTATATTTATTTTTACGTGGGTTTGCACCCCTACTCTCGGACTGAGAGTTGTTGTCCCGAAAAATTATGAGAGAAATTAGGGTTTCGAAATTTGCCAACTTTGAAATGAATTTGGTTTTCCAATTTTTTTAAAATAACACTGAGATTTATTCAAAGTAGAGAAATAGGGAACATTACAAATAATAGCGAGAATCAAATGATAGGGCACATTCTACAATAGGTAAAATGTGTCGACAGGTAGAGGAAAAGAAAAATATCATAGCAAAAAAGAACGATACATCTCACCAATTTGTGTTCACTAAAACTACCGCTCCTCGGATAGAAAAACTGGATTCAAAAGGAACCAAGGTTCCTTTTTAATTTTTCCTGCCCTTAACAGAGCGGGCGAAAACCTTCGACTTCTGTGGGTTTGTTAACCCACTCTAGTCCTTTATTTTAGATCACTCGCGAGAGCCACACAACACGCAAGCACCTGTCACTTCTCTGAATTCACTTTTATGAAAAATAGAAAATGTTCCTATTCCTCATAAAAAAGAATTGCAGCCTTGCGAGAAAATTACTCTGTCTCGTTTTGAGACTTGAGAAAAAGTAAAATTCTCTAGACCGACTTAATTTTGTTTTAAGCAGGCCGGATAGGACACGAAAATAACGTCACTCCCGTTTCCGATCCGAGAAAAGTATAGTCCCGACTAAACCGAAATAGGACGCGACTATTTGCTTACCGAGAATTTCTCTCTCAATGTCACGGCGGAATTTGAATCGCGAAGTACGGACGGGCAAAAACTATAGTTGATCTGAATTTAATTAGCTAAAAGTTTGCCCCAACGACTCGCTCCCGTTACCAGTCCGGAATTACTGATTCACTCGAAGTCCCGATTGCCTTTACTCCTGTCGGAAAGAGATTTTCTTTTAACTTTACGTCCGAATTTCTAGCTTTGAATTTAATCAGTCGAACGTTCGCCCCAACGTCTCGCTCCCGTTACCGGTCCGGAAAAAGTATAGTTCCGACTAAACCGGGATAGGCCCTGCTGCGACTTACGGAGGTTCGTGTTGCCGTAGAAAATTACAATTGACTCGAAATCCCGACGAACGGACGGACAAAGGTCTGGGTAGTAATGGTCCGTGCCAGGTTGCCCAAGTTACTGCGATTTTTACTTCTGTTCGACGGTTTATAATTGAGGTGATTCAGGTAGGGCTTTTTAAGGAGTTGCGGAATTTGGGGTTGGAAGGTAGGGATACCCCGTGAGAGCTGAAGCAGCGTTTGCAAATTTATCTACCCAGGTAGCTTGATTTCTTAAGTGTGCGAGAATGGTATTGCTAAATGCTTTCCTGTTTAGTTTTGCACCTTTAAAACCGGAACTTCGTCAGCATTTTACGGAGGTAAAGTGCTTCGAAGTTTTTTCTATATTCATTTAGAAAATTTTGTATTCAATTCGCATCAAAACTGATGCAGGTTGGAATTTTCAACTTCGAGTTAGTATCTATTATTTCCAACCTTGGTTTTCTGCATAAGGAATTGAGAATTTTGGCGTAGCACCATTGCTGGGTAAGCACGTGGCTTTGTTTTGATGACTCACGTACTCGTGCTGTCAGATCATGGTGGGCAGCATGTGGGGTGGGACCGAGACGGACTTACGGGAGAATAGCACGTGAAGAGGAAGAGGAAAAGAAGAGAGTCGAGGTGCATTGAACTGCTATGGTTGTAGAGTATACTTGCTTGTATGCAAGGAAAGAGACACGCTCATGCCGAGAATGTAGATGGGAAGGAGGAGGCAAGACCGTGTGTGAGCATCGAGGCTTGCCATCGTCACGGCAGCGTAGCTACACACAGAGAGTGCGACGGCGATGTTTAAAGCGTCAGAAAGAAGGAGAGCGAAACAGATGCCTATCGCATGTGTGTGTGGCTGTCTAGCATAGCGAGTGTAACTACACCCTAATTCCTTTTGGACCCTTACAATGTTTTTAATTTGGGTCCTTGAGGCTGATGCCTTAGAATTAGTTTTCCCTTAATTCTATTTTTTTTAAATCTTTTGATCTTATATTCTAGGTACAGTGTTCCATTTTCTCTTTCACCTAGACCCAGGTGCACACTAATCATTCCGTACATTCATACAATTCCCTTCCGCAATCCACCCTCATGTTATTGAGTGGTTCGGGGAAGAGGAAACAAAATTTAAATACTTGCGTAAAAATAAAAAGCATGTTTTCATCAGAGAATAATTTTAATCCTTGACTAAAATCATTCTCTCAGGTCATTACTCTGCTCATTCGCAAGTTGGCTGGCTGTCAGTCCCTGGGAGCTTGGAATGCTGCGTAAGCATGCTGGCAGTGAGCTCTCAGTTTACGAGCGAGCAGAGAGTCCCTTGCAACTCATATAGAGTTTTGAATCAATGTGGCTTGAAATAATATTTCGAGCCACATTTAATGAAGAAAAAAAAAAAAAAAAAAAAAGAATGAAGTTTCGCACGTAACAGTGTTTCGAAATATTCGAAATTTCCATAAACTATAAGAAGTACACACACTACCATCGAAAATTGTCGGTACGACTAGCGCGAGTAGTAGAAAAAATCACTTCTGACTTTGAAAAGTGATTACTTGTTCCAAAAAGGAGCGAGAAACTGTTCTAAAAAACCATTACAAAGCTTATGATATTCCGCGTCGAGTGACTTCTAATAGAGATATGTTTTACTTTTGAAGAGAATAGACCACGTGAGAAGATTGAAAAAAAATGGAAAGATTATTATATTCGGCGTCGAGTGACCTCTAATAGATATTTTTTACTTTTTGAAGAAAATAAACCACGTGAGAAGTTTGAAAGAAAAATCAAGAATTTCTCAAATTTTGTACCTCAACTTCAGCTTCTGGCAAAACCAAGAAAAGATGCAGCAGAAATCTAAAATTCATACCACGCAGTCTTTGAAGTCTTCTTCTTCTTTATTCATTATGTGTCCCCTAAGGGTTTACATGACTTCCATTTCTTACAATACTTCCTTCTGCATGTTCTATAAAATCTTATCCTTACTATTTACAGTTATTTACACCTATTTACACAGAATCTTATATCTAGAGCCTTAAATCTATTTTTTACGATAGCGCAATTTGTGACGTGTTACCGAGCGAGTGAGCGAGCGATCGAAAGCGAGAGTGCAAGCGAGAGAGAGAGAGCGGTAACGCAAACGCATCTTGATTTACTTATGCTATTACATATCCATTAATTACAAATCTTTACGCTTCTAATTTAAGCGACTTCCGTTTCCTTTTTCTTTCACTTCTCTTGTACCTCCATTTTGCCATTTTTTTCATCCATTCTTTCATGCTTTTTCGTTTGCTCCCCTAGCAACCTCTAGCTCCTTCATCCACTCTTCCCCCAAACCATCCTCCCCTAGAATCTTTAACACATTCTATTGCCAGCTTCCTTTATCTTCCATTCCTCTCCTACATCCTTCCCATACATGCTCCCATGTTTCCTATTCCCATTCACAGATTCTGCACTTCCTGTTATCATTCTTTTCCCAATACATACTTGCCCTTAACTCGTTTCCCAATCTAAATCTTGCTATTGTGGTCCATCTTTTCTCTCCCCATCCCTTTTCTAAATACTTTGGCACTCCGTCCTTTTTTATCATCTTATACCATATATTATATTTTGATTCCTCAATCATGCTCCATCTTTCTATTAATTGTCTTTCTCTCTCCCTTTTTTCCACTTCTTCATAGTTGACTCCAGGCCCGTCTTCTATATCTCTAGCCTTAAAGAACTCCCTCCTTTCTTCCTCCCATCTTGTTAATTCCATAGCCCTCCCTCTCCTTTCTTCTACCTCCATCAAACACTTTCTCGCTAACTCAACTCCCTTTCCCTCCCTCAGCTTCGTCTCAAAATTCCATGCCTTCTTTCTCACTCTGGTACACAATTTATCCCTTTGCGCTTCTTCTCTCACCATATATATCGGCGTCCTCCAGTCTACCCCTAGCGTCCACTTTATATACCTTTCTTGTAAGCTTTCAATCTCTTTCCTTCCTTTCCTACCCCATATCTCTGCTCCATAACCTAATACCGGCCACACCAGCCTATGAAATAACCACACTCTCCTTCTCCATTTTTTTTAACCTTCTTTTTCCTAGTCCCCATATCTGCCAACAAAACTTGAAGAATCTTCAATAGTCCGGGGAAATTAGACTTTTTTCCTGAAAAAAAAATATAAAGCTTTTTTTCTTCATGATCATTTCCCTGATGGCATTATAAATGAATACCAGAAAAGTTCTCCATCGGATCGGCGCCACATACACCCCTAACCTCGAAAAACATCCCTTAGACGGGTAGTAGCGCTGGCTTTTGGTTATTAAATATATACGAAAGGGTGCGGCGGAGGATAAAAATGAATAAAGGTGAACATGTTTAGAATAAAATTTGCAATAAAAAGGGTCCTATACACTTTTGCTGCACAGGCCATAGGTGATACGTAATTAGCTCCAGGAGTGGGGGTGGGGGGTGATGTTTTGGCGTGTGTTGCGAAATGTACTCGCGCGCTTAGGTGTCTCTAGTCTGTAATCTGTAGTCTGTAGTAACGTTTAGGCACGATAACTTTCGAAACATTGATCAGATTGGATTGTGCTTTGGCACACTTTTTAAGGCCTACAAAGAAAGAACGAGTTTGTTAACCAGCTATTTTGCATCAAAATTCAAGAAGTGAGCACATTTTGAAAATTTCTTAGACCACTTTTTTTAAAGATTGGAAAATTCTATGTGCGGTTATTAGTTGTACGCAAAAAGGCGAACAGAATATCCTAATGACATTTTCTGATAAAGAAAAAATTACCGCAGTTATAGCATTTTCAAAATTCCAAAAAACAAACGAAAATTAACATTTTGAGCCGAAAAACTTACGATATGAAGAAAAGTCAAAAGATAAATTGACCAAAATAGTGCACATAAAAAAGATCTACAAATTTGTTATTCACTTTTTGATATGACGCCTAGTTTGTGTTTTATTCATAAAAAACAGTATTGAAAATAGAAAAACTAAATCTTTAGACGAATAATACAAGATACGACAAAAATTAGACAAAATTTGTTCAAGCAAAGATGAGGTACCAATCTGTTATTAATCATGTTTCGATAGGATGCGTAGTTTTTGTTTTACTCGTGAAAATAACATTGACAATAAAAAAATCAAATGTTTGGAACAACAATGCAAGGTACAAAAACAGATGATTCAACAAAAAATGTGCATTCAAAAAAGGTTTACAAAGTAATCAATTCTTGTTGTAAAAATATATTCAAAATGAAAAAAATAGCTTTTTTTGAAAAACGGCACAAGCTAAAATAACATTTTAACTAATAAAAATATGTCGCCTAAATTATATCATTATTATTTGTAAATATTGTAAATATCATTATATTTGTAATCAAAATTCAAATTTATTCATTTGTATATGAAGAACATATAACACGAAACACAAAGTGCGCGATCAATTTTTTTGTTTCTATCATACGGTGCACAGAACCGAGCGTGGAACGCAAGGTTCAAATGATTTTCAAAGCAAATATCGAGCGCTAAGCGCCAGTGTCTGGATAAGAATATTTTCCTTGAAGTCGATAGAACCTTACATAAACAAAGCTCCGTTTCAGTCTAAAATAAAAACATATTCAACAATCACTTCATATGCAGAGGTTTTGATAATTCTGTAATATTTGCAAATAAACTTTTTCTTTTCACTAAAGTCGAACACGACATTAAAGAATCTAGAGTAACCGAGCGTAAAACGCGATGCAAATACGTCCGTCGCGCTCAAATTTGCGAGACGCGCGCGAAGCACGCGATGAGAATGTCCCGCGAAGCCGGCAGATTTTTTTATTGTGGTCTCCCTTGTAGGCCTATTCCACTCATCTTTGGTTGATAATATTACTTGGAATACAAATTATCTTCTTTTGTTGATAAGATTTTAAACATTGTTTGTACTACAATTTGACCGGTACTTGCAATCTCTTTAGATGAAGGAATACTTCGCAATTTGCAAATTTCTTGATCTATAATCATGTTTGCCGGAGTTTATGCATTTCATCCCACCCATGGAATGAAACGTACCTTTGCCAGTTAAGTTTTTTATATTGTAATCCGCTTTGTCAAAAATATAAAATTAATTAATGTCTAAATCAGGCTTCCACTATTTGTTGACACAAAATTTCTCAATAAGCAGCATTAACCCATCGCAGATGGGTCTGGACCCCCGTCCAAAATCTAAACTGCACTGTAAGAAAAATCATTGTAAATTTTCCATACATGTAATGGAAGTTATTAACCCATACAAGGAGTGGTACTTTTTCTATACTTGTGTATGGTAAATTTGCCATACGCAACACGGTAATTTTGTCATACAGGAGTGGCATTTTTTCCATACCTATGTATGGAAAATATGCAATATACAGTTAGTAATTTTGCCACCTTGAATTCATATTTTTCCATACTTGTATACGGGAAATATACAA
>CAKNXH010085606.1:18939-29379 GCA_932178445.1 Andricus quercusramuli | reverse complement strand
CGCAGAACAATGTTTTTGTGATTTATGGTTGTGTCGAAAATTATCATCATCAGGTTGAAAATGCGACTGTTTTCGAGACAATTTGCCTATTTGGCTTACAAATTCAACAAGTTTGTTTAAAAACTACTTGGTTGAAAGATTCACTTTTTGGTTGAAACTTTTTCTCCTTGGACTTTTTTGTGATTCATGGTTGTGTCGAAAATTATCATCATCGGGTTGAAAATGCGACTGTTTTCGAGACAATTCGCCTATTTGGCTTACAAATTCAAGAAGTTTGTTTGAAAACTACTTGGTTGAAAGATTCACTTTTTGGTTGAAACTTTTTCTCCTTGGGCAGAATCCCGGTAAGAAGGCTTGAATAGAATAAGATTGAAAAATGCAATTCCTGTGAATACCTGACTTTCCCATCTTTTTCTTATATCAGAAACAGTATTAGAAAGAAGCAACTGCTATTCCTGTCAATACACTTTGAAAAATATAATTTTCTGAGAAATATAATAGAATTTAGTAGAATTATTAAAGTCATACTAACATTTATTTCATCTACATTGAATTAAAATTTTCAATTTATTTAATATAATTAATTGTTTTAAACACATTAATTATATTTTAAATTTGGGTATCACAGAATCTATATTACACTCAATTCAGTTCATTATACTGAAATTGAGTATAATACATTACATATAAATCCAATGTTAATTTCTGGAAGTCAAATCACTTGGTCTCTCCGAAGTGCAAACTTGAATTCATTTAAATAGACCCTTCCTAACTTATATTCAAAAATGGATAATTCAAACAATTTTGAACACACATTTCTTGAATGAATTAGAGTGAATTATGTACGCTTCAAGTCTACCCTGCTTTACGGAATACGAGAGAGAACTCAATTTTGAAGATGTTGAAAACTATATAAGTTTGTAAATTCTCATTGAGTTAAAAATTCCATTACAACATTGTCCCTATGTACTTCTAAATTCATCGGTTTACAATTAGAGAGTGACCAAAAGCATGTGTAAAAAATCTTGAAATGCTGAGAGAAGCTTATAAGTTTTCATTTAGAGGACAATATTTAGTATTTGTATTTATAAAACATTTGTGGTTCCGTATTTCTTCAGTCATCAAATGTTCTCGTATATAAACACTAATAGTTTATAATTCAAACAAGATAGACGATTAGTACTGTTTCAGATCATATGTAATATAACAATTGAAAATTGAAGTTCAAATAAAGCCCAAGAATGATATTAGTTGATATTATGTATTGAACTGTATAGAATGTGACGCAGCGCCACCTGGTGAAATATATATTGTGCAAGGAGCGTTCACGACGCAGAAACTCTTCTCCTCATCACGGATTAGCTCTCGTGTAGCTGTTTGATGCTGCCTGACGGGGAGCACCTCTCTGGGAGCAAGAGTAGGCGGTCGGCAGTGGTGACCTCAAACACGATTTCTGACGTCGGTCCACATCTGCTAGCCTAACCGTTTGCTACGCGTTCGCGTGATCCGAACGCGTTGAGAGCTGCCTAGTGTTCGGCTAGCCACGACCATTCCCTCTCTGCTCTCCACACGACTCTTCTTACGGCGGGCATGATCCAAGAAGCATGGTCTCGCCACTTGGGGGTATGAAATACGTTCAAGCCGCGTCCCGTACAGCGGAAGACATCTTGGTTATCATGACAACGCAGAGACGCTTTCCTAACTACGATTGAAATCTTTTCGCGTCATGATATGTGGCACAGCGTTTCTCAAACTTAGATACTTAAATGTAGATAATAAGAATGTAGTTAATACCTGTTTAAATTCTTGAAAATACATAGTTTTACGTGTAATAGAAATTGTAAATTTGAAACTATTTATCCCTAAAGGATACTTGGGATTACTGAGAAACCATGGACTTTCATATTGTCTCCTTTCTTTTTCAAGTTTTCAAGTTATATTTGGAGGTGTGTCCTTCAAGTGTGAATCTATCATTATAATGAATAAATATATCGAACATGCAAATACGTATAGTTAAAATGCATGAATTAAAAGAAAGTTCTTTCACAACTTATGGATGTATTTTTTTGTAGAATGAAATTTCATAATTTTCTGTATTGTATACTGTTAGAAGCACAAATTGAAATTTACAATTTGTTATTTTTCATGATGATTTTATGATGATGATTATGCTACAGCGTAATGCTAAAGTAATGCTGAAGTAATATGGCATTATAATTATTAAAAGAAGCAAAATAAATATGTAAACTGTTGCAATTATAATAATACGTTAAAATTTACGTTAAATGGTCATGCTGTAATTGCAACAACTTGCTTTTTCAGCATTAAAAAATGAAAAAATAAAGTGCCTGTCATTTTAATTCGGGCCCCTGCATGTTGGCAACCCGCTTGAAGCCGTCGTTAGCAGACTGCAATGATAAGCACATTATTTTTGCATTTTTTGACGCTGAAAAACAAACTTGTTGCAATTACAGAATGACCATTTAACGTAAATTTCAACGTATTATTATAATTGCAACAGTTTACATATTTATTTTGTTCCTTTTATTCATTATAATGTCATATTACTTTAGCATTACGCTGTAGCGTAATGCTTGCGTTCGGCCGGTCCACCAGGGCAACTAGTACAAATTATTTATAATAATTTCTGTAGTAAAAAGCGCAATACAAGAAAATTTTTCAACTGTCATCGTTCTTTTCAAAATCGATAGTGTGAATAGTATGGGATTATGATTCTCCAAATATGCTGCGAAGAAGCACTTTAAATTTTAAATAGCACGCTCTTTCACATTTCATACTCGTTATAAATATAAGACATATTTTTCTGATTTTTATTTGAGCTTTATACGATTAGTTATAAGACTGTTTTCGAGTTTTTTCTGCAAATAACACTTGCAGCGTTGAACCTGCTTTAAACTTCCCCCTTGCAGGGTGTCTAGTGATCAGCCAATTTGAAATTCCAGGGTTTTTCCAGGTTTTTTCCCGGTCAAATATTTTTCCCCCGACCAAATTTTAGATGTCTTTTTGTGACTTTTTGAAGTCCATGTGTACATACAAATAGGAATTTCAACATAATATACATAGAAAAAATCTGCCCGCTGCTCGAGCATACAATTTGAATGTTCGATATTTTGAAGAAAACTCAAAAAGTTGTTCTGATAATCTTGTAGGTACATAGAATTTTCAGCTCTTAAAAAAATGGTCTCAAAAAGTTTGAAAATCTATAACTTTTTGAATTTTGATCCAAAATAGCTGACTGACGAACTTGTCTTTTTCTTTTAGGTCTTAAAAAAGTGTGCACAGACTGCAGACAGACTACAGAATACAGACAGACTACAGACAGATTTTACCTTCGTGAAAATCGTTTTTTTCTGACTTAGTGGGTCTCAAAACGTATTTGATGAAACCCGACTAAGACAAATTTTACATAAAACCAATTCCTTCTCATTAGGATGAGAATGTCAAAAATTACATAAATAGGTACTTAGGATAAGCATAAGAAGGAACCTTGCGACTGTAGATAAAGTGGAAATGGAATAAAAAGAAAATTAAGTAGAAAAAAGTCGATTTTTCGATCAAATACAAAAAATTCCCGGTCATAAGCAAAATTCCCGGGGTTTTCCCGGTTTTTTCAAGGTCCAATAAAATTCCAGGGTATTTCCCGGTTTCTCCCGGTTTCCCGGTCCGCTAGACACCCTGGCTTGACGTTCCTTTAAAAATGTCTTCCGCTGTACGAATTCCTACGGGCCATTTGATTGGTTCACTTTTTTTTAGATGCGCGTGGCGAGACCATGCTTCTTGGATCATGTACGGCGGGTAGCGCGAACGGACCTTTAAGTTCCTAAGACTGGGAAAATATGAACAGGCGAGGAGTGCGTCAGGAACGCTTGGATCGCTCATCCAGTATTTCGCTCCCAGTCCCTGCATTTCTGTAGCCTGTAGTCAATCGGACCTGTCTTTCTACGATGTGAGATAGACAACCAGATGCATGAGAATTCGAAACAAAGGTTTCAAAACGTCTCTATTTCTATCGTGTGAGTTGAACAGAGAGGGTCCGATGGTGTTCAAACAACAATTCATACTTATCATTTCGAAATTGAGAGGTCTGATCCAAATAGTGGAAGAAGATATCGGTGATCTACCTTACTAGCATCTACATGGTACTCTGCGCACGCGCAATCTAATATTGTCGCTTGGATCAACCTACATTTTATCAATTTGAATTTCGCGTGCTCAGACCCTAGGGCTATGTTGAAGGAATTAATACATAAAAAAAACTCAATTTAAACAAGAAAAGTGAGGTTTAGTGAATGTCCGCCATATTGGAAAGTACTTGACTTGGTTTTCAACGTATTATACATTGAAAACTCGAGAATTATGCGTAACTGGCAAAGCCTGTGTTGCACGCATCAGTCTCATCACTCAAAGCATGGTAATTTACGCATGCGCAGTATGAAATTTATACCATAATCGGAACTTACTAATTAGGGTTACTGTTAGTGAAGGAGGGTATAGAAGTGGATGGGATGAGGATTGTAAACAGAAGAAGAAGGAAGTGAGAAGGGTATTAAGAACATGGAGAAAAGGGACAAATTGTTATTTCTCATCAAAAATTTCATTTAAAATAACCATTTTTTCAGTAAAAATCTAGAAATAGGTTTCGAGTCCTCACGGGCGATTCGGTCACTGCTCGTGTGAAGGAGCTGCGTGAACCCGAGCTTATTCATTAACCCGAGTTATCATCAGCTTTATCATTATTATTATTTATCATTATCATCGGTTATCATCAGCCGAGTGAACTCGGCTTCGGCTTCCTACGCCTCGCCTTCGGCTCGGCTTCGTTCGCCTCGGGTTCACGCGGCGCCTTCATACTCGCAGTGACCAAAACGCCCGTTTGGCCTCTCGTATCGAACACTATTTTTCTTTAATGAATACTATGCAATGTAGACTTGAAGAAAGGTGGGGGGGGGGGGCCCCTGGGGCCGCGCCCCCCGGGGGGGTTGGGGGGGCGCAGCCCCCCGCAAGAAGCAAAATAACTCCCAGAATGTTTATCTTTCCTGAAAATAACACAATGTTGTCTGTTTCCTCTATCATTTTTTGTAGGTCATCGAAACTTGCAATGCTGTCTTCGCCAGAGAAATCCATTTCTATGATTTTTTGCTGTTTGTACCTTAGCTTGTAATAAACTCTTTAATCTCATCATGCAACGAATTACTTTAACGAAAATGAACGAAAACAAACTGTCACGAACGAAATAAACCCAACCTCACCCAAAATGATGTTCGCATAGTAACCGTTTACGACGCTAGATGGCAAGCGGTGGCCAAAACGTAGTAACCGTTTAAGACGCTAGATGGAAACCGGTGGCCGAAATATTTTGGTAACCGTGGAGACGATTTTGCTAACCGGTGACAGCGTTTTGGTCATCGGTGTTGGGGATTTTGCTCATTGCTTTCGCGCACAGTGCGGAATCGGCCATTTTGGATGTCTGTAAACGGTGGACAAAGGAGGGTTTTGCATGTATGTATAAACAAAAAGTATTTTCGAATATCTCAATATTTCTTTCATCTTTCAAGAGTGTAAACGCAAGTGAGTTTTTTACCAAGTTTAAAATTTTGTTTATCAATAATTTATTGATATGATTTGGTAAATACATCAGTTTTATTAAAGTAAACTTTTTATAACGCTGCAACTTATAAACAGTGCGTCTAACAAAAAGTGCACAAAGAACAAAAAGAATGATTTATTGTTGACTTGTTATCAATTTCTTCAATCTGGAATCAAATTCTTTAATTTAAAAAACATGAATAACTCAATTCAATTTTTAAACAGAAATTTTATCATGTGCCGCAGTACTATGTAAATATTTACTTATAATACATATAAAATTGTCTGAAAAATTTCTGTTACATGGATTTCATTTTTTGCCATGGAATCGAACGGTGCAATTAGTTTTTATGTTATATCTCACAAATTTGAAAAAAGTATTTAAACAATTTTAGTTTGAATGAAGAAAAAACTTTCTTTTTTACGTAAAATCATCCCTTGGACAAAAAATAATTTTCCGTGAAAAATCATACTTTTCCATTATTTAAACAAAAATTGTTTAAACAATGTGTTTAATTTGTTATAAAAAGTCAGTCTTGCAACAATTTGTCTAATTCACAGTCCTCATTAAAATTCTTTTTACGCGGCCACGCAGTTTTCAGCTGTAGCAGAACGCCAAGATTTTTTACTGTGTTTTCAGCCCGAACGATTAGCCACGGGGCTTGCGCGGTTACGAATGAGTTGCGTTAGTCTCGTGTCTAGAGGATAGGTAGTTCTAATCCCCGCACCATGCGTCCGATTTTTTTGAGCGTAAAAAGCGAGCGATCAATATAAGTAATAATTGTGTGTGTTATATTATATTTAAATAAATATATAAGTTAAAGATAATAATATTATTATCCCTTCCTTGCCTCTCTTTGAGAATTTTCTTTTGGAGTGTTGAACGGCCTACGCATTTTTCTGTGATATTTTGTTGATGGAGTCTAGGAATGCTTCACTGACTATGCTGGACGAAATTTAAGAAGTCTTTTATTTCTTCAAGCCCTAGTTGCATGATTTTCCAATGCGATATTTTCAAATTTCCAAATGCTTTTAGACCTATCCTAAAGTCACAGACTCGGTCAATGAAAATGTTCAGCACTTTTTTTCCGTGTATAAACCAATAAGCGATGGGGTTAAAAAGTTAGTATAAAATATATTTGCTTCTCTTTTATAAATTCAGTATAATTCAAAATGGATTTTATAGTTGATATTCAAGGATTCAAATTAACTGTTAATGAGTTTATGATTAAAGAATTATCTATACTTACGATTCATAGTGACCTAGAAAATCCATACAATTTTATTTTTCAACCAATTATGAAAGAAAGTCACCCATCATTAAAGTATAGAAGAATAAATATTTGACTGAAAAATAATTTACATGTAATATACTGGAATTCTGGCGATGTACCTTATATGCGACTGAATGCAAGACTTAAAACTATTTTTCAAGAAGGTGAAAAAATGTATCTAAAAGGTTCTGAGAAAAAGAACTGGTTAAAACAATTTGTAAAAAAAGTTCAATAGAAATAATTGATTTACATGATTTCAAATGTCCAGCGCTTCAAAATTTAACATATGATTCATCGAATAAGATTGAATGCTTTGAAAACTATTTATAATTAAAAAAAGTTAGACTTATAGAAACGTTCCTCAATATCTTTCTTTTTTCATACCTGATGCATTTTAGTTCTAAGTTATTGTCAAAATGTACAATTCTTTTTTAAAAATAATGAAAAAAAATTAACTGTAGAAAATCGTATTATTTTATACCTATACCTACAAATATAAGTAAAAGAAAAAAGTTTCGAATATATATTTACTTTAATTAAAATTATTTATTGAATCTAAAATGGAGGTTTTATTAAAATAAATATACACCATGTTACTTTTCACATTTTTATTTTTTAAGGTTTTTTACAGTACATGCAACAAATATTTTTAAAAAATTTTGTAATTAATTTTGTATAGTATTTTGCGTTGCCTCGAACTGAATCATGTACACATAATTTTCCATCATATCTCAATCGAAATTCATCTTGAGATGCCTGTAGAGCGGTTTGGCAAACGAGTTTTCTACCCTAGGAAAGAAAGTGACAGATCAATGTAAATGGCGGTGTGTAACACCGCCAATTACATTGATTGGTGTTAAACATATTTGCGGTGTTAAACATCACCATTTACATTGATCTGTCACTTTCTTCCCTAGGGTAGAAAACTCGATTTTTTTACCCGCTCCACAGGCATCGAAAGTCGAATTTTCGATTGAGGTATGGTGAAAAATTAATTTGTACTTGCGCTCCTTCTTTGGAACCAGTAGTTCCCAGGCTGATAACTCTCAGGGTTGTGTTCACACCCCCAATTTCGACCTGCATCTCCATGTTTTCTGGAAGAGTCCCAACCGCTAGCTCAGCTATAGAAATCAGCAAAGCCGTCCTGATCCCCTCTGATGGTGGCCAAAGGGACACGCATCATCCACTGAACTGGTACGCGGACACACTCCATGATATAAATTTATTCCATTGCTGAAAAAATGGTAAAAATCAGTGATTAATTTAACAGATCTTTTCTTTCTAATCTGAAGTCAACTTAAATGATAGATTTTATAAAAAAATATATCTCAAGTTTAATATTTCAACCAGTTTTCAGAATATGAATTAATTCATTAAATCAAATGGGTGGAGTTCCGAAAAGCGCTTACCTCCGATTAATTTGAAACTCCGTATACCTATGTATTTTGACGTGCTGATCACGAATATGAATGTGAAAATACCCGAAAAATTTGATTTTCAAGGTCAAAACCCAAAAAAACTATAAAAACTTAATGTTATTCCGTTTATTTCAGTAAATAAAAAAAATTTACAAAAAAGCTTTAAACAAAAGTTGTAGATCTTTTGAAAATACATATTTTATGTTTAATATATTTTTATCCTACGACTGACCGTTTTAGAGAAAAGAAGGGAAATGTCGGTACGAAGTGTAGAATTGCTTAGGTCACACACGGCACCCATTCCAACGTGTCATGGGGGGGGGGGGGGCTGGAAGGCACCCCTATGACTGGCTACAGAAATAACTTAGGTTACACATTAGGGTGGGCCGAATTACACTAAAGTTTCCGAATCGAATCCTAATAGCGCGGAAGAGTTGCTACTTCGTCGTCCTAGTCGCAATACATTTTTTTTGTCTAAATCGGACAATATCTTCCGGTCGCACATCGCGTTCAAAGTTTCGAAAAATCGTCAAAAATTGAACACGTTTTGGGATTTTTTCTTAGTAAGTTATAGTAATCGAATTTCATTCAAAATTGGTATGTGACCTCTTCTAAATATCCTTTGACTAAAAAAAAACATTCCCCTTTTCATCCCCCTCTCCTGTACGGGTGGGGGAGGGGCAAATATCGTAAAAAGGAGCCATTTTATGGTCGTTATTTTCCTCGTGTGAAGTGTGCTGGTGCGATCGGCTAAGGCGTTAAAAGCGTTAAAAAATATTATACTCGTATTCAGATTAGAGAAGGAGTTTGATTGACAATGACTTCGAGGACGCTCGCTCAAAAATTTCATTGTCCGTTATTTGGACCGCCTAAAAATCTAAACAAACAGATTCTTCCTTCACATGCTGATGTTTTCCTACACTGCCAGCATGTTAGACATTATCTAGCCCTGGCTTCGGCCAGTCCAAAACAGGATGTCAGCTTCTCTGCAGTAGCTAATGTCGTTGCTGATGATATAGAGTCCATTTACACTAAGGCTTCTTTGCCAAAGGTCTCTCGCACGAGAATTATACAACTTATCAAAACTCTTTACGATAAGTATTACTACATCCGTAACAAGTTAAACAGGGTCAAAAATACCTGGAAACACAAAAAGAGTACACACAATACATTTCTGACTGTCAAATGAATGGATTCTATATCATCAGCAACGACATTAGCTACTGCAGGAAGAATCAGTTTGTACAGACTTTTAGGCGGTCCAAATAAAGGACAATGAAATTTTTGACCGAGCGTCCTCGCCGTCATTGTCAATCAAACTCCTTCTCTAATCAACACTAAAATGGACAGTAAAACACTAAAATTCGACACGTCTCGACTTGTCTGGTTGGCACGTTGCGCGCAGCAAGAAGGCGATTTCCTAGAACCGACTGTCGCCCACCCAGCTTGGCCATTGGTCAACCCTCGCTGAGGCTCAGCTCCCCCTCCCCTCCCATCATATTGCGGCTGATGTATATTTACATGAAAAAAAAAAAAAAAAAAAAATTGATTAGCATTTCGAACTCGAAAGTTCATTGCCTCACTACCCGATTCGGGTAGTGTTTCTAGGTGGATAAATACTACCAGTGTGGGTCCACCACACCCACGACAGGTCAACAACATGCAGTATTCCCCGAACGGTCACCCATCCAAGTACTAACCGCGCCCAACACTGCTTAACTTCAGTGATCTAACGGGAACTGGTGTTTTCAGCGTGGTATCGCCGTTGACAATATTTACATGATACTGTTCTAAATATGATATGTCTTAACGCTTTTAACGCCTTAGCCGATCGCACCAGCACACTTCACACAAGGAAAATAACGACCTTAAAATGGCTCCTTTTTACGATATTCGCCCCTCCCCCCACCCTTACAGGAGAGGGGGACATACCGAGTTTGAACAAAATTCGATTACTATAACTTACTAAGAAAAAATCCCAAAACGTGTTCAATTTTTCACGATTTTTCGAAACTTTGAACGCGATGTGCGACCGAAAGATATGGTCCGATTTAAGAAAAAAAATGTTATTGCGATCAGGGCGACGAGTAGCAACTTTTCTATGATATTACGATTCGATTCGGAAACTTATGTGTAATTCG
>CAKNXH010085606.1:0-13939 GCA_932178445.1 Andricus quercusramuli | reverse complement strand
GGGGGGGGGGCACCCCTGTGACTAGCCACAGAAATAACTTAGGTTACACAAGACCTCCTTTCCAACGTGTCATGGGGGAAGGCACCCCTGTGACTGGCACAGAAATAACTTAGGTCACACACGACCCCTTTCCCACGTCATGGTAGGGGCGGTAAGGCACCCATGTGACTGGTCACAGAAATAACGTAGGACGCATACCATCCCCATTTGTTCCCTAATGTTTCGTGGAAACATATCTTTTGACATTAACCCATTCGTTTTAGCATTAATGCCTACTTAGGCACTTCACCGCGGGAAGGCTGCAGTTTGGTCTTTCAGTATTTCTGTGATTTTTCATATTTATCGTCTATTTTCTCGAAAACTATCATTCGTACAGTAAAAACATATTCAACACAAAATATGTATTTTTAAAAGATCTACAACTTTTGTTTAAAACTTTTTTGTACATTTTTTTTATTTACTGAAATAAACGGAAAAACATGAAATTTTTATAGTTTTGGGGGGTTTTGACCTCGAAAATCAAATTTGCGGGTAATTTCACTATCATATTCATGATCAGCGCGTCAAAATACATAGGTATACGGAGTTTCGAATTAATCGGAGGTAAGCGCTTTCCGGAACTTTATCCAAATAAAAATAAAATGAAGTCCACTTTAAAATATAACTATTTTTAATAAAATATTAATGAAACACACTTTTTTAATCAAAATAGAATGTCAAAATGTTAATATTTTTTTAGAAAGTGAATTGAAAGAGAACTAAATTTTGAAAGCCCTCTAAAAAGTGAATATGAATTAAAATGTTAAAACTCATTAAATAACTCAAACTTGAGATCTATATTTTAAAAAACATCACTTGCATCCTAAACTACGACCCAAGGCAGATTTATGTGTAAACATCTTCGGTAAACGTGAACTGCAATTTAAATCTTAAATAAAGCAAATAATAACTCACGTACACATGTATAAGTATAAAAACTTATTTTCTCTTTTATGTAATGCCGTGCAAAAGTTTGCAGACATCTATTTTCCAATAGGTTGAACAAGTAGCCTAGTTTTAATAATAATAAATTGTAAATTTTCTTTTAATTACTGCATGAAAGGTGATAAAAGTACCCGTTTTATGGGCATAAATGAAAGGCAGTATGTGTTAATTTTATTAGAAGTTGTTTGAAAAAACATCAAATTTTAATGCTTCCAAAAAATATCAATAAGTTCGGAAATAACAATTTTTGTATAGAGAGGGGGGGAGAGGGGGGAATAACTGAAGGGCTCCTTCAGTGTTTCTGACGCGACGCAACGCGTGTGTCAGAGGCCTTGTGTTACACTTTCGAGCCGTGGTTTCACTCGACTCAGGTGCGACTCCCCATATAGAGGTCTAAGATGTTTACACATCAAAAATCTAAAATTAGAATCTAATTTTCAAAAACATATGAATCAGTTTGAATACATTAACTAATTAATCAAATAAACTTGAATTAAGTTCACTTTTTTTTTAAATATACACAAATCAGTTTTAAAAATATTAATTGAAACCAAGATTAAATGAAATTCACTTTTTTTTAATTTGTTAAAAAAGCACTTGAAGAAAAAATAATAACTTACTTTCTAACTTTTTTGAAAATTCACTGCACTGGAGTAGTAGAGGTTTCACCGGGGATTATAAGCCTGGGTTTGAGCTTTTACAATGGTTGAAAATTGAATATAGCTCTAGATGGATAGCCAACTTTTATATCTCGAGCTTTATTTGGAAACTGTGAGATGAGGAGAGAAAATGGAAGAGGATGTGGGAGATCTATGAAGGCGGTGGTGAGAGTAATGAATGGAAGAGTTTGCTCTAGTAAAATTAAAATCTTTCTTACCTCTTTTACAAATCCATTTTTTCCAAATTTACATTCAAGTAATTGAAGGACTTTTTAAAAATATTTTGTATTCCCATGGTAGAGTGCCTGTACTATCAGGAAGAATGATCCTTCTATCGTGTTGCCGACTCAAAGCAATTTTTTTCTGTTCAATAGAGTGACCTTGATGTTTTCGGCTTAGAATCAGGCACTGAGACTTTGTAAGGTTTTCACAGGAAAATAGACTTTTCCCCCTGCACTCATCTTTCATGAGACCAAGCCCTTTTTATTTGCAAGAGGAATTCCATAAACATTGTTTGGAGGATGGTCAGATGTATCAAATCTATGTATATCTCTTTTTATATAGTCATAAAAAATTGGAATTGTTAGACGATAAATTAGACTATCTGTGTCAGTATAAAGCAATTTTGCATTGAAGTGAAAATCATAGATCATTATTTTTGATATGTCGAGGATGGTGAATCCCAGAGAAATAGGGTTATTAAATTTAACCTTTAATCGATTTAGTTCAATAATAACCTTATTTTCATCAAATATACTACAACTGTGGAAATTTGATTTAGCGATGAGTGCTTTTGCACCGCACTGTCCCTCCCACTGTGTGACGAGTCCAACATCTTTATGTTTTCGCAAATTTTCCATGGTTTTTCCAAATACGGAGATATTCATTGAATTATAAATCTTTTTTTCAAATTCATTTAAAGATTTTTTCTGCATTTATGTATTTAAATCAATGTAACTTTTTAGACACGGTTTTTGTTTAAACTGCACTGTTAGAAAAATCTCTACTAAATTTAGTATACATGTAATGAAAGCAAGAATGCATAACCTGAAATTAAATTTAGTATACCAGCGTACAGTAAATTTAGTATATTTTTACTGAATTTAGTATACACGTATATGAAATTTAGTATACGCGTTTACTAAATTCTGTATAAATATACTAAATTTACTGTACGCTGGTATACTAAATTTAATTTCATGTTGTGCATTTTTGCTTCCTTTACATGTATGCTAAATTTAGTAGAGATTTTTCTAACAGTGTGTAAAACCCTGTGAATATTATTTAACTTCATACCTAAATTCATAAATATACTAAAATTTCTATAATGAAGCAAATATTTTTGTTTATTGTGTAGGCTTGTCATCAGTTTAGGAATTTTACATTTGGAAGCAGGAGGGATGATGTGCTGTGGACATAAAGGTAAATCTTTATGCAAAGTATGAAGCTCTTCTGGATATTCAAAATCAACTTTAAATATGTAACCAATTGTGGAATCATCCTTAAGATTAAAAAAGTTAATGGTAAAAAAATCGTGTAAACATTTATAATTTTGGTATGGTAAATATTCACTCATCGCTGCGCTATATTGATTATTTATATCAAAATGAAAAATATATGATTCTGGATTTAGTGGGTTAAAATCAACCCTCATGAATCTAGTATTTGCTTTTACATATCTGTTGGAGCATTGAGTAATGCAATGGGTCTAAATGATATGCGTACCCCTAAAATTTTCAAAAACATCAGCTAAAAGCAAAATATCATTTTTCTGACATAATAGATCTGAATATTGACACTGTTAGAAAAATCTCTACTAAATTTAGCATACATGTAATAGAAGCAAAAATGCACAACATGAAATTAAATTTAGTATACCAGCGTACAGTAAATTTAGTATATTTATACAGAATTTAGTACACGCGTATACTAAATTTCATATACGTGTATACTAAATTCAGTAAGAATATACTAAATTTACTGTACGCTGGTATACTAAAGTTAATTTCAGGTTATGCATTCTTACTTCCATTATATGTATACTAAATTTAGTAGAGATTTTTCTTACAGTGGACCTAAAGATTTGAATTCAAAAACTTGCCATACTTTGCATGCATGTTGATAATCTTCTTCAGAAATACTTCAATCATTTAACTTAGAATAAAACGCTTCTTTTGAGAATAAAATGTCTTCTTCTAATTTCCCCCTACTGGTAATACAATCATAGGAAAAACACCTTTTATTAATAATAAATTAAATTCAGAATCATTTCTACAGTGCTTTCTTGTAATTACTTTTTTATCATTGCTGAAATATGAAGCTAATTTCTCCAAATTGCTTGACATAAATCTGGAAGAGTCAATAGACCTGAGATGTACATTTGTACTTTCCACATGTTTAGTGAAAGATATATATCTTTATTTACAGGTAAAAATGTAATACCCCCTGTAAAACCAGTTGTTAAAGTTTTAATTAAAAAACCAGAATCGTAACCACATAAATTGTGAAATACGATTGGAATTAGATTAGAGTTTTTAAACCCCAAATTGCATGATGTCGGTAACATGTCGGTGCAGGGATTTGTATCCAGATGTCCCCCTGCTATACTACTGGAGGTGATAAATAAAACGTGCATAAATTCAAGTTCAAGTGTATTTGACATTCAAATCCTTTCAAGCGGCGTCGATAGTCCGTGAAACGATTTAAAATATACGGCAAAATCTAAGAAGCATTTCACCATGGGGTCCTTAATGATCCAAAAGTGGCCCAAAGCTATCAGTCTTGGGTTTCAAACAATTGACAACTGCATTGAAGTACGTCAACATGTTATGCTTTGAGACTTACTGTATGCTTTCTTAAAATGTTACTTGTTAAAATTTTCCTGGGGATCATGGTTTTTCAGCGCAATAATTAATTGCATTTCTGCTTTGGGCAGAGAGACACAAGAACTCCAATATAGGGCCAGTTTCGGGGTTTGCCTCGCGCTGGCCGTGGCACTTAATTAGTCGTTGGAAACGTAAACAGTCAAGGCCGTGGAACCACTTCTGTTGGATTTTTCTCCCGCTTTTGTCGCTCTTGCTTACTGTTCCCCCGTACTGCCCGCATTTATCGCTCGGTACTGGTTGCAACGCATTGTTGACATTGCCTGTGCGCTGAGAAATTGCGTGGACAAGAATTTCCAGGAAGAACTAAATCAGTCGGCCTTATATTGGAATTCTTGTGTACAAGTTTAGACTATATTATTGAAAATTATATTAACAACTGAAATCCGCCTGCTCAAAACGTCGAACTCATTAACTTAATTAGCGGCCTCGTAGGTTAAAATCAGAGAACGGCCACGGCATCTGACAAGGTCTAACTATATTGACGAAATAGCGAATCAAACCAACATGTGACCGAAAGCCCCCTCGTTAGGAATCAGAATTTACGATTCCACCCTTTTGATTCCCTTTACGGCGAACAAATCCTATTAAAACTTTCATCATTTTGTAGTTAATATCACGTAAGTAAGAATGCGTTATACTATGCGCATCTCAATATAAAATTTATTTCTATTCTGCTGTTATTTCAAAACGCTTTACAGATAAAATAGTTATCTTAATTTCATAAATTAGGTCATGTATGTTAAGCTGGCACAACACTATTAAGGTATAGAGACGTAACCTATTTCATAATTTAGGGCTTACTTAGGGCTAATTTGGGCCCCTATTCCCAAATTTAGGGCTCTTTCATTTTTTTTTAATTGTGTTTGCGCTAGCTTAACGTTAAGCTAGCTGAACATTGCTGTAAAACGTACTAAAAATGATTTTACAGAAAATTCACCTTATACAATAATTTAGGGCTCATTTAGGGCTCTGGGAATATAATAATTAAAAATTCAAAAAAATGTTTAAACAATTTTTGTTTAAACAATTTTTTTCAATGTTCAAATATCATATTTGGGGAGCCCTAAATGAGCCTTAACGTGGGATAAGGAAATAAATATGTTTAATACATTTTTAGTAAGATTCCTTAAACAAAAATGGTTTAAACATTTTTTTTTTAATTTTGATTATTATTTTCCCAGAGCCCTAAACTATTGTGCAAGGTGAATTTTCTATAAATTTATTTTTACTACGTTTTACAGCAATGTTCGGCTATAGCTTAACGTTAAGCTAGCGCAAACACTAATTTGAAAAAAAAATATTGTATCCCTAAATTTGGGACTACGGGCCCAAATTAGTCCTCGATGAGACCTAAATTATGCGAGTAGAAAGAATCGCTTTTATAATTTTCTTCGCGTATTTTTTATAACGTTAACGTGGCACAACACCATCTATAACAAAAAAAAGGGCAAAGGAAAAAGCGATCGACTTCCGGTCGACGATATTTCAGGAGCCCTAAATAAGCCTGAAATTATGCCAGGGAAATAAAAAAAAAAACCTAAAATTTGTTGGTAAATTTGTTTAAACAATTTTTTTTAATGTTCAAATATCATATTCGGAGAGCCCTGAATGAGCCTTAACGTGGGATAAGAAAATAAATATGTTTAATTCACTTTCAGTAGGATTGTTTAAACAAAAATGGTTTAAACTTTTTTTTTGAATTTTTAATTATTATATTCTCAGAGCCCTAAATGAGCCCTAACTTATTGTATGATGTGAATTTTCTGTAAAATCATTTTTAGTACGTTTTACAGCAATGTTCGGCTAGCTTAACGTTAAGCTAGCGCAAACACAATATTTAAAAAAAATAAAATAAAAGAGCCCTAACTTTGGGAATAGAGGCCCAAATTAGTCCTAAATGAACCCCAAATTATGAAATAGGGATGGGCGATTCTCTCAAAAAGATCGATTCATGAATCGATCCTGGATCGAATTTATTAAGATCGATTCAGCAAAAAAATCGAATCAGAAGAATCGATCTTGAAAGAATCGATCTTTTAAGATCGATGTAAAAATGTCCTGAATAGTTTATATTAACCTATAAATCATTACATTTATTAAATTTCAAATAAAATGATTAAAGATCGACAATTAGACACTGTTTATTCCTTTTTTCACAAAAAACTTTGTCAACCAGGAAAAATGCTGAAATTTTTGTTAATTTATATTGGAAATAATTTACTATTGTCTACTAAAATATACTGAGATATGCTAGTCTGTCATGGTAGAACCAACTATGGTCTCGCCACGCGCAAGTAAAAAAATCTGCCCGCTTCGCGGGCACATTCTCATCGCGCGCTTCGCGCGCGGCTCGCTTCGCTCGCAAGTTTGAGCGCGCCTAGGGCGCGCGACTGTTGGATCTCGCGCTTCGCGCTCGATCATATATTTATCTCGCGCTTCGCGCACGATTATGTATTCACCTCGCGCTACGCGCTCGGGCGTATTCACATCGCGCTTTACGCTCGATTCCTCTAGATCTTTGAACTTCGTGTTCGACTTCGATGAAAAGAAAAAGTTTATTTCTAAATATTAGAAAATTATCAAAACCTCTACATATGAAGTGATTGTTAAATTTGTTTTTATTTTAGACTGAAAAGGAAATTTATTTACTCAAGGTTCTATCGACCTTAAGGAACACATTCTCATCCAGATGCTCGCGCTTCGCGCTCGATATTTGATTTCAAATTCATTTGAACCTTGCGTTCCACGTTAGGTTCTGTGCACCGTATAATAGAAACAAAAAAGTTTGAGCGCACTTACGGCGCGCGATTTGGGCGTCGCGCTTCGCGATTTGTATTTGATTTCAAATCAAGAATAATTATATAAATTAAGCGACAAATCTTATTAGTTAAAATGTTATTTCAGATTTTCCGTTTTTCAAAGAAGTTATTTTATTCATTTTGAATATATTCTTACAACGAAAATGGATTTTTCCAAAGTTTTCCAAAAATTTGATTTCTTTTCTGTCAATGTTATTTTCACGAATAAAATAAAAACTACGCGTCCTATCGAAACATGATGGATAACAAATTTGTACCTCTTCTTTGAATGAACAAATGTTGTCTTCGTCATGTTTTTCGTAGCTTGTGTTATTCGTCTAAAAATTTATTTTTTCTATTTTCAATGCTGTTTTTTATAAATAAAACAAAAACTACGCGTCATATCAAAAAGTAAATAATAACAAATTTGTAGATCTTTTTTAGGTGCATAATTTTGGTCCAGTCATCTTTTGTCGTATCCTGCATAGTTTCACAGCAAAATGGAATTTTTGATTTCTCATTATTTTGTTGTGCGATCAGAATTTAAATTTTTTATTTTTTGAAAAATTCAAAAAGTTATTATGAAAATATTGTAAGGTGTTCAAAAAGCAACGTTTTTCTTCTCTTGACTTTTTTTCATAACGTGCGTTTTTCGGCTTAAAAAGTTCATTTTCGTTTGTTTTTTGGAATTTTGAAAATGCTATAACTCTGGTAATTTTTTTTTTATCTGAAAAAGTCATTAGGATATTTTTTTTCTCTTTTTGCTTCCTACTAATAACCGTCCATAGAATTTCCAAAACTTCAAAAAAAGTGTTCTAAAAAATTTTCAAAATGTGCTCACTTTTTGAATTTTCATCCGAAATAGCTGGTTAACGAACTTGTTCTTTCTTTTTAGGCCCTAAAAAAGTGTGCCAAAGCACAACCCAATCTGATTATTTTTTCGAAAGTTATCGTGCCTACAGACAGACAGACAGACAGACAGACAGACAGACAGACACCTTGATAAAAACCTTTTTTTCTGGCTCAGGGGGTCTCAAAACGTGGAGATTTGATGAAAACCGACCAAGTCAAATTTTACATAAAACCAATACCTTCTCATTAGAATGAGAATGTAAAAATGTCAAGCAATTAGACGGCTCCCTACACATGCAACTTTGATGCCATAAAAAGGTTCGGATCTCCCTTTCTAACAATGAAGGATAGAAAAAGAGGTATATTCCATTCCGAAACTTTGATAGTAAACATTTTGAGCGCAGGCTGCGCTTGCGCTTTAGATTGAGATGCAGTCTGGGGCACAAAAGAAAAAATTATAGGAGCAATAAAGATAAAAAATGTACGCCGTGGCCACGAAACTATAGGACGGACAGATAAATAAAAATGAAAGAATCGCTTCTTCGATTTTGAAGGTAAAGAATCGATCCAATAAAAAATCGACTCGCAAAGAATCGATTCAAAAGATCGATCTTTTGAGGCAAAACGATCGATCTTTGAAGAATCGATTCAGAATCGCCCATCCCTATTATGAAATAGGTTACATCTCTATACCTCAATAGGGTTGTGCCAGCTTAACATACCTAATTAGGTCCCGAAGCTGGAATTACAACATTGTCATACAGATATGGGCCCTATGCCATAATGTAGTGCCTATTTAGTACTAATTTATGCTGCAGAAAAAAATTTTGTGCCTGGATACTTTCATCAAAAACATCTAGTAGTGCTGGCTTCAGCCCAGGTGCGAATTTGGGTTGGCAACCAGAGTTGACGGTCGGCCCAAGGTCGGGCCGGCTTTGGCAACCGAATTTTGCTGACCAAGGTTGGCCCAACTATAGCAGTTCGAAGCCACCTTAGTTGGGCCAACGTTAGAAGCCAACAATGGCTTCCAAAATTTACCCGACCGTCGGCCCAACTGTGGCCCAAGGTAGGGTCTACGGTCGTTTGGACTTTGGTTAATTGGCTCAAAATAACCATAACACTACGGTCAGCCTGACTCTGGGCGATAGTTGGCCCGACCATCGGTTAATATTATCCACTGCAAGTAACCTCTTTTTTGCCGACCGTCGGTCCAACTCTGGCCCAAGGTTGGGTCGACGGTCGTTTGGGCTTTGGCAAACTGGCTCAAAATAACCATGAAACTACGGTCGGCCCGACTCTGCGGTACGAACCTTCAGAAATCAAAGTTGGCCTAACATTGTTGTCCAAGGTTGGGCCGACATCATTCTAATAGTTGGCCCGACCGTGGACCGTCGATCAATTCGCAGAAGAAGCGTTGGTTAGCTAACGCTACCTCCCAATGTTGGGCCAACTTTGAAAACCAATGGTACGCCAACCTTGTATTCCGCGGTTGGCTCAACCATGACAACTATTGTTGGCCCAACTGTGTAAAATAGGGACGGCATGCGCTATCATTACGCTGGTTGGCCCGACCATTGGCTCACAATGTTGGGCCGAACTTGCAAAGATTAGGCCAACCATGGCCCGACCGACAATTCCGTGATAAAATTTCTAAGTTCCGTCGATGCAAATTTCAAATGCTCATTAAAAATGACATTTTATGTCATTATCAAAAGTTGTGAAATGGCCTAAAACGCGAAAAAACAAAATATTACACGAAGAAAAATTAGTCAAAGTGGGCGCCAAAAAAAAAAAAATGTTCGAAAAAAATTGTATAAAAAATGTTTGAAAAAAATTATTAAAAAAAAATTTTTTGATAAGAAATTTTTGAACAAAAATTGTTTGAAGGAAAATGTTTAAAACAAAAAATTTGTTTTAAAAAATTAAAACAAAAATGTTGAAAAAAATGTGTTGTTATCGGTTAAAATTATTTATTTAAAAATTATTTTATTTATATTTCCGTTAACGATTAATTCATTTCACATCTACATGATGTCGCATAATATTAACAAAATTAATAAGAAGAAAGAGTTGAAAAATTGTTTCTTTTCAACTGCTTTGAGCTGTGCCTTATGAGGATGGTTTTTTCGTTGACTTTCAATTCTTTAGGTATAGAGTAATGGGTAAGACTCCCGACTGCCAGGCAATAGATTCAGGTATAGATGTAGGTTCGAAACCCCGTAGCGTTAGAAATTTTATTTGTAATATTATGTTTAAAACTGTAATATATGTAATCATTCTAAGCAGGAACATTAGCATTGATAGTCAAAATACTCGCCATCAATTATTATTTATTTTTTGAATACTTATTTTGTGTATTTCCACCTATTTGACCTATTTAGTACGAACCTTCAAAAATCAAAGTTGGCCCCACATTGTTGTCCAAGGTTGGGCCGACATCATCATAATAGTTGGCCCGACCGTGGACCGTCGATCAATTCGCAGAAAAAAAGTGGGTTAACCAACGCTTCCTCCCAATGTTGGGCCAACTTTGAAAACCAATGGTATGCCAACCTTGCATTCCGCGGTTGGCTCAACCATGGCAACTATTGTTGGCCCAACTGTGTAAAATAGGGACGGTATGCGTTATCATTACGCTGGTTGGCCCGACCATTGGCTCACAATGTTGGGCCGACCTTACAAAGGTTGGGTCAACCATGGCCCGACCGACAATTCGCACCTGGGAGGTGACTCTGGTATGTTAAACTCGGAAATTATACGTGATATCAAATTCTTCTTTGTGCAGGAACTTAGTGCTTATTTATTGCTAATTTACGCCGCAAAAATTAAATTTTGTGCCCGGATATTTTCGTCAAAAACATGTAGTAGTGCCAGGTTCAGCTGAAGACACAACTCCGGTATGCGAAACTCTGAAACTATTAGTGATATCAAATTTTCCTTTGCGCAGGAATTTAGTGCCAATTAAGTGCTCTGGATTTGTGCCATGCACAAAATTCGGGCACTTTTTTTTACCAAAAATGTGTAGTAGTGCTGGCTTCAGGTGACTCTGGTATGTGAAACTCGAAAAGTATAAGTGATATCAAATTCTTCTTTGTGCAAGAATTTAGTTGACCAATGTTTTTGACCAAAATATCCGGGCACAAAATTTAATTTTCGTGGCATAAATTAGCACTAAATAAGCACTAAATTCCTGCACAAAGAAGAATTTCATATCACTAATAGTTTCCGAGTTTTGCATATCGGGGTTTGTGGCTTCAGCTGAAGCTGGTACTACTACATGTTTTTGACCAAAATTACCGGGCAAAAAATTTAATTTTTGCGGCATGAATTAGCACTAAATAGGCACTAAATTCCTGCGCAAAGTAGAATTGGATACCACTACACCGAAAAAACGATATTCTAATTTTAATAATTCCCCACTAAGTTTAAGAATATTTGCAACCTTAATAGGCGCCAAGAATATATTCTTAATGAACGATGGAGGCCCTCTTACCTTAAGAATATATATGCTTGTCTAATTGTAAGAATTCCCCACTAAGTTTAAGAATAGTTGCATCTGAAATCTGTCGCAGTAATTGTATAATAAGTGACGCGCTCGAAGAAATGCAACCGATTCTGAGGATAAATCGCATGTGCACATCTCTAACTCTATCTTTTTCCCTTCGCAGAGAACATTAAAGTGAGAAAAGTTTGATATCACACGCCAACGAATGAATAATGTAGAGAGGTTATGTCTCGGTGTGGTACAACGGTTTTCAACCTCACTGTCACATCAGACCTTTCTCACTGTAACTTTTTCTGTAAAGAGAAGCAGATGGATGTGCACACGCGATTTATCCTTAGAATTGGTTGCATTTCTTCGAGCTTCTCACTTATTACGAATTCGAAAAACTGATCGAAAAACACGTCGCACAAAACATTAAAAGAAACGTTTGGACAGAGCAAGGCGAATTTCGTCCTTTGGTTAGAAGATACTCTTAAATGGAGAACTTCGCTTACTTCATTAAGAATATTACTAAGAATATGCGTGTAAGCATATGACACTCTTAATATTAGAATATCGTTTTTTCGGTGTAATAGTTTCCGAGTTTCGCATACCAGAGTCACCTGAAGTCAGCACTACCCCATGTTTTTGACCAAAATATTCGGGCACAAAATTTAATTTTTGTGGCATAAATTAGCACTAAATTCCTGCGCCAAGAAAAATTTGACATCACTAATAGTTTCCAAGTTTCACATACCAGAGTCACCTGAAGCCAGCACTACTACATGTTTCTGACCAAAATACTCGGGCACAAAATTTATTTTTTGCGGCATAAATTAGCACTAAATTAGCACTAAATTCCTGCACGAAGGAGAATTTGATATGACTTATAGTTTCCGAGTTTCGCATACCAGAGTCACCTGAAGCCAGCACTACTATATGTTTTTGACCAAAATATCCGGGCACAAAATTTAATTTTCGTGACATAAATTAGCACTAAATAAGCACTAAATTCCTGCACAAAGAAGAATTTGATATCACTAATAGTTTCCGAGTTTTGCATACCGGGGTTGTGGTTTCAGCTGAAGCTGGCACTACTACAAGCTTTTGACCAAAATTACCGGGCAAAAAATTTAATTTTTGCGTCATGGATTAGCCCTAAATAGGCACTAAATTCCTGCGCAAAGTAGAATTCGATACCACTAATACTTTCCGAGTTTCGCATACCGGAGTTGTGGCTTCAGCTGAAGCTGGCACTACTACATGTTTTTGACCAAAATTACCGGGCACACAATTTTTTTTCTGCAGCATAAATTAGCACTAAATAGGCACTAAATTGTGGCATAGTGCCCATATCTGTATGACAATGTTATAATTCCAGCTTCCGGGACCTTCATGAATTTAGATTTTAAGGAACAGTATTTGTATTGTGTACACTCAAAAAGAAGCCTTCTTTGATTCAAAATGATTCTTTTTTTCAAAATGGTGAGTTAGTGAAACACACTGTTAGAAAAATCTGTATGAACTTCAATATACATACATATATATTTAGAATATACAATTACTGCTGAACTTATTCCGCGAGCGATATTTTATCATTGCGTTTTATGGGATTATTACTTATTTGTCGTGTTTCTAACTGAAAAATTACGATTACGGGGTCCTCTGCCTTAAATGTAAATTATATTTTAAATTTCACTTGAATACAATACAATTTCAGGATGGCCAGTTTTATTCGATAAACATAACCTAACATATGTAACTACTTCTTGAGTTTTTATCTTACTTTTTTAAATTTCACTTACAATGCTTCGAAATTTTAAAATAATAATATCGTACAGCTACATCACATAAAAACTGAAATAAATGCAGCGGCATGCGAGCCTGCCACTCTCTAAATCTGAATTAGTGAAATTTCACTAATTGCTAGTTGTTTGAGCATTGGTCAGCCACTTAACTGCTAGTGGAGTGTATTGGGGTTCAAATAACAACAGGCAAATTTTATTTGTAAAGGAAAGAGTTTATTGTATGGCATAAAAAACCTCCACTTGAAGAGTGGAGGAAAAAGCCGTGAATCCAATAGCGAGCACAATAAATTAAACAGGAATTACAGACCTTAAGATTGAGACTTATATTACTAGAATGGCAACCATTCCGCCACACCTCAATCCATACCACGGCGAGCAGGTGTAGTCCAAAACACCATGGCGATCACACATATCCAACACAAACTGGCAAAAACTGATATCCAACACAACACTGGCAAAAACTGATATC
>CAKNXH010085605.1:18786-29225 GCA_932178445.1 Andricus quercusramuli | reverse complement strand
CGCAGAACAATGTTTTTGTGATTTATGGTTGTGTCGAAAATTATCATTATCAGGTTGAAAATGCGACTGTTTTCGAGACAATTTGCCTATTTGGCTTACAAATTCAACAAGTTTGTTTAAAAACTACTTGGTTGAAAGATTCACTTTTTGGTTGAAACTTTTTCTCCTTGGACTTTTTTGTGATTCATGGTTGTGTCGAAAATTATCATCATCGGGTTGAAAATGCGACTGTTTTCGAGACAATTCGCCTATTTGGCTTACAAATTCAAGAAGTTTGTTTGAAAACTACTTGGTTGAAAGATTCACTTTTTGGTTGAAACTTTTTCTCCTTGGGCAGAATCCCGGTAAGAAGGCTTGAATAGAATAAGATTGAAAAATGCAATTCCTGTGAATACCTGACTTTCCCATCTTTTTCTTATATCAGAAACAGTATTAGAAAGAAGCAACTGCTATTCCTGTCAATACACTTTGAAAAATATAATTTTCTGAGAAATATAATAGAATTTAGTAGAATTATTAAAGTCATACTAACATTTATTTCATCTACATTGAATTAAAATTTTCAATTTATTTAATATAATTAATTGTTTTAAACACATTAATTATATTTTAAATTTGGGTATCACAGAATCTATATTACACTCAATTCAGTTCATTATACTGAAATTGAGTATAATACATTACATATAAATCCAATGTTAATTTCTGGAAGTCAAATCACTTGGTCTCTCCGAAGTGCAAACTTGAATTCATTTAAATAGACCCTTCCTAACTTATATTCAAAAATGGATAATTCAAACAATTTTGAACACACATTTCTTGAATGAATTAGAGTGAATTATGTACGCTTCAAGTCTACCCTGCTTTACGGAATACGAGAGAGAACTCAATTTTGAAGATGTTGAAAACTATATAAGTTTGTAAATTCTCATTGAGTTAAAAATTCCATTACAACATTGTCCCTATGTACTTCTAAATTCATCGGTTTACAATTAGAAAGTGACCAAAAGCATGTGTAAAAAATCTTGAAATGCTGAGAGAAGCTTATAAGTTTTCATTTAGAGGACAATATTTAGTATTTGTATTTATAAAACATTTGTGGTTCCGTATTTCTTCAGTCATCAAATGTTCTCGTATATAAACACTAATAGTTTATAATTCAAACAAGATAGACGATTAGTACTGTTTCAGATCATATGTAATATAACAATTGAAAATTGAAGTTCAAATAAAGCCCAAGAATCATATTAGTTGATATTATGTATTGAACTGTATAGAATGTGACGCAGCGCCACCTGGTGAAATATATATTGTGCAAGGAGCGTTCACGACGCAGAAACTCTTCTCCTCATCACGGATTAGCTCTCGTGTAGCTGTTTGATGCTGCCTGACGGGGAGCACCTCTCTGGGAGCAAGAGTAGGCGGTCGGCAGTGGTGACCTCAAACACGATTTCTGACGTCGGTCCACATCTGCTAGCCTAACCGTTTGCTACGCGTTCGCGTGATCCGAACGCGTTGAGAGCTGCCTAGTGTTCGGCTAGCCACGACCATTCCCTCTCTGCTCTCCACACGACTCTTCTTACGGCGGGCATGATCCAAGAAGCATGGTCTCGCCACTTGGGGGTATGAAATACGTTCAAGCCGCGTCCCGTACAGCGGAAGACATCTTGGTTATCATGACAACGCAGAGACGCTTTCCTAACTACGATTGAAATCTTTTCGCGTCATGATATGTGGCACAGCGTTTCTCAAACTTAGATACTTAAATGTAGATAATAAGAATGTAGTTAATACCTGTTTAAATTCTTGAAAATACATAGTTTTATGTGTAATAGAAATTGTAAATTTGAAACTATTTATCCCTAAAGGATACTTGGGATTACTGAGAAACCATGGACTTTCATATTGTCTCCTTTCTTTTTCAAGTTTTCAAGTTATATTTGGAGGTGTGTCCTTCAAGTGTGAATCTATCATTATAATGAATAAATATATCGAACATGCAAATACGTATAGTTAAAATGCATGAATTAAAAGAAAGTTCTTTCACAACTTATGGATGTATTTTTTTGTAGAATGAAATTTCATAATTTTCTGTATTGTATACTGTTAGAAGCACAAATTGAAATTTACAATTTGTTATTTTTCATGATGATTTTATGATGATGATTATGCTACAGCGTAATGCTAAAGTAATGCTGAAGTAATATGGCATTATAATTATTAAAAGAAGCAAAATAAATATGTAAACTGTTGCAATTATAATAATACGTTAAAATTTACGTTAAATGGTCATGCTGTAATTGCAACAACTTGCTTTTTCAGCATTAAAAAATGAAAAAATAAAGTGCCTGTCATTTTAATTCGGGCCCCTGCATGTTGGCAACCCGCTTGAAGCCGTCGTTAGCAGACTGCAATGATAAGCACATTATTTTTGCATTTTTTGACGCTGAAAAACAAACTTGTTGCAATTACAGAATGACCATTTAACGTAAATTTCAACGTATTATTATAATTGCAACAGTTTACATATTTATTTTGTTCCTTTTATTCATTATAATGTCATATTACTTTAGCATTACGCTGTAGCGTAATGCTTGCGTTCGGCCGGTCCACCAGGGCAACTAGTACAAATTATTTATAATAATTTCTGTAGTAAAAAGCGCAATACAAGAAAATTTTTCAACTGTCATCGTTCTTTTCAAAATCGATAGTGTGAATAGTATGGGATTATGATTCTCCAAATATGCTGCGAAGAAGCACTTTAAATTTTAAATAGCACGCTCTTTCACATTTCATACTCGTTATAAATATAAGACATATTTTTCTGATTTTTATTTGAGCTTTATACGATTAGTTATAAGACTGTTTTCGAGTTTTTTCTGCAAATAACACTTGCAGCGTTGAACCTGCTTTAAACTTCCCCCTTGCAGGGTGTCTAGTGATCAGCCAATTTGAAATTCCCGGGTTTTTCCAGGTTTTTTCCCGGTCAAATATTTTTCCCCCGACCAAATTTTAGATGTCTTTTTGTGACTTTTTGAAGTCCATGTGTACATACAAATAGGAATTTCAACATAATATACATAGAAAAAATCTGCCCGCTGCTCGAGCATACAATTTGAATGTTCGATATTTTGAAGAAAACTCAAAAAGTTGTTCTGATAATCTTGTAGGTACATAGAATTTTCAGCTCTTAAAAAAATGGTCTCAAAAAGTTTGAAAATCTATAACTTTTTGAATTTTGATCCAAAATAGCTGACTGACGAACTTGTCTTTTTCTTTTAGGTCTTAAAAAAGTGTGCACAGACTGCAGACAGACTACAGAATACAGACAGACTACAGACAGATTTTACCTTCGTGAAAATCGTTTTTTTCTGACTTAGTGGGTCTCAAAACGTATTTGATGAAACCCGACTAAGACAAATTTTACATAAAACCAATTCCTTCTCATTAGGATGAGAATGTCAAAAATTACATAAATAGGTACTTAGGATAAGCATAAGAAGGAACCTTGCGACTGTAGATAAAGTGGAAATGGAATAAAAAGAAAATTAAGTAGAAAAAAGTCGATTTTTCGATCAAATACAAAAAATTCCCGGTCATAAGCAAAATTCCCGGGGTTTTCCCGGTTTTTTCAAGGTCCAATAAAATTCCAGGGTATTTCCCGGTTTCTCCCGGTTTCCCGGTCCGCTAGACACCCTGGCTTGACGTTCCTTTAAAAATGTCTTCCGCTGTACGAATTCCTACGGGCCATTTGATTGGTTCACTTTTTTTTAGATGCGCGTGGCGAGACCATGCTTCTTGGATCATGTACGGCGGGTAGCGCGAACGGACCTTTAAGTTCCTAAGACTGGGAAAATATGAACAGGCGAGGAGTGCGTCAGGAACGCTTGGATCGCTCATCCAGTATTTCGCTCCCAGTCCCTGCATTTCTGTAGCCTGTAGTCAATCGGACCTGTCTTTCTACGATGTGAGATAGACAACCAGATGCATGAGAATTCGAAACAAAGGTTTCAAAACGTCTCTATTTCTATCGTGTGAGTTGAACAGAGAGGGTCCGATGGTGTTCAAACAACAATTCATACTTATCATTTCGAAATTGAGAGGTCTGATCCAAATAGTGGAAGAAGATATCGGTGATCTACCTTACTAGCATCTACATGGTACTCTGCGCACGCGCAATCTAATATTGTCGCTTGGATCAACCTACATTTTATCAATTTGAATTTCGCGTGCTCAGACCCTAGGGCTATGTTGAAGGAATTAATACATAAAAAAAACTCAATTTAAACAAGAAAAGTGAGGTTTAGTGAATGTCCGCCATATTGGAAAGTACTTGACTTGGTTTTCAACGTATTATACATTGAAAACTCGAGAATTATGCGTAACTGGCAAAGCCTGTGTTGCACGCATCAGTCTCATCACTCAAAGCATGGTAATTTACGCATGCGCAGTATGAAATTTATACCATAATCGGAACTTACTAATTAGGGTTACTGTTAGTGAAGGAGGGTATAGAAGTGGATGGGATGAGGATTGTAAACAGAAGAAGAAGGAAGTGAGAAGGGTATTAAGAACATGGAGAAAAGGGACAAATTGTTATTTCTCATCAAAAATTTCATTTAAAATAACCATTTTTTCAGTAAAAATCTAGAAATAGGTTTCGAGTCCTCACGGGCGATTCGGTCACTGCTCGTGTGAAGGAGCTGCGTGAACCCGAGCTTATTCATTAACCCGAGTTATCATCAGCTTTATCATTATTATTATTTATCATTATCATCGGTTATCATCAGCCGAGTGAACTCGGCTTCGGCTTCCTACGCCTCGCCTTCGGCTCGGCTTCGTTCGCCTCGGGTTCACGCGGCGCCTTCATACTCGCAGTGACCAAAACGCCCGTTTGGCCCCTCGTATCGAACACTATTTTTCTTTAATGAATACTATGCAATGTAGACTTGAAGAAAGGTGGGGGGGGGGGGCCCCTGGGGCCGCGCCCCCCGGGGGGGTTGGGGGGGCGCAGCCCCCCGCAAGAAGCAAAATAACTCCCAGAATGTTTATCTTTCCTGAAAATAACACAATGTTGTCTGTTTCCTCTATCATTTTTTGTAGGTCATCGAAACTTGCAATGCTGTCTTCGCCAGAGAAATCCATTTCTATGATTTTTTGCTGTTTGTACCTTAGCTTGTAATAAACTCTTTAATCTCATCATGCAACGAATTACTTTAACGAAAATGAACGAAAACAAACTGTCACGAACGAAATAAACCCAACCTCACCCAAAATGATGTTCGCATAGTAACCGTTTACGACGCTAGATGGCAAGCGGTGGCCAAAACGTAGTAACCGTTTAAGACGCTAGATGGAAACCGGTGGCCGAAATATTTTGGTAACCGTGGAGACGATTTTGCTAACCGGTGACAGCGTTTTGGTCATCGGTGTTGGGGATTTTGCTCATTGCTTTCGCGCACAGTGCGGAATCGGCCATTTTGGATGTCTGTAAACGGTGGACAAAGGAGGGTTTTGCATGTATGTATAAACAAAAAGTATTTTCGAATATCTCAATATTTCTTTCATCTTTCAAGAGTGTAAACGCAAGTGAGTTTTTTACCAAGTTTAAAATTTTGTTTATCAATAATTTATTGATATGATTTGGTAAATACATCAGTTTTATTAAAGTAAACTTTTTATAACGCTGCAACTTATAAACAGTGCGTCTAACAAAAAGTGCACAAAGAACAAAAAGAATGATTTATTGTTGACTTGTTATCAATTTCTTCAATCTGGAATCAAATTCTTTAATTTAAAAAACATGAATAACTCAATTCAATTTTTAAACAGAAATTTTATCATGTGCCGCAGTACTATGTAAATATTTACTTATAATACATATAAAATTGTCTGAAAAATTTCTGTTACATGGATTTCATTTTTTGCCATGGAATCGAACGGTGCAATTAGTTTTTATGTTATATCTCACAAATTTGAAAAAAGTATTTAAACAATTTTAGTTTGAATGAAGAAAAAACTTTCTTTTTTACGTAAAATCATCCCTTGGACAAAAAATAATTTTCCGTGAAAAATCATACTTTTCCATTATTTAAACAAAAATTGTTTAAACAATGTGTTTAATTTGTTATAAAAAGTCAGTCTTGCAACAATTTGTCTAATTCACAGTCCTCATTAAAATTCTTTTTACGCGGCCACGCAGTTTTCAGCTGTAGCAGAACGCCAAGATTTTTTACTGTGTTTTCAGCCCGAACGATTAGCCACGGGGCTTGCGCGGTTACGAATGAGTTGCGTTAGTCTCGTGTCTAGAGGATAGGTAGTTCTAATCCCCGCACCATGCGTCCGATTTTTTTGAGCGTAAAAAGCGAGCGATCAATATAAGTAATAATTGTGTGTGTTATATTATATTTAAATAAATATATAAGTTAAAGATAATAATATTATTATCCCTTCCTTGCCTCTCTTTGAGAATTTTCTTTTGGAGTGTTGAACGGCCTACGCATTTTTCTGTGATATTTTGTTGATGGAGTCTAGGAATGCTTCACTGACTATGCTGGACGAAATTTAAGAAGTCTTTTATTTCTTCAAGCCCTAGTTGCATGATTTTCCAATGCGATATTTTCAAATTTCCAAATGCTTTTAGACCTATCCTAAAGTCACAGACTCGGTCAATGAAAATGTTCAGCACTTTTTTCCGTGTATAAACCAATAAGCGATGGGGTTAAAAAGTTAGTATAAAATATATTTGCTTCTCTTTTATAAATTCAGTATAATTCAAAATGGATTTTATAGTTGATATTCAAGGATTCAAATTAACTGTTAATGAGTTTATGATTAAAGAATTATCTATACTTACGATTCATAGTGACCTAGAAAATCCATACAATTTTATTTTTCAACCAATTATGAAAGAAAGTCACCCATCATTAAAGTATAGAAGAATAAATATTTGACTGAAAAATAATTTACATGTAATATACTGGAATTCTGGCGATGTACCTTATATGCGACTGAATGCAAGACTTAAAACTATTTTTCAAGAAGGTGAAAAAATGTATCTAAAAGGTTCTGAGAAAAAGAACTGGTTAAAACAATTTGTAAAAAAAGTTCAATAGAAATAATTGATTTACATGATTTCAAATGTCCAGCGCTTCAAAATTTAACATATGATTCATCGAATAAGATTGAATGCTTTGAAAACTATTTATAATTAAAAAAAGTTAGACTTATAGAAACGTTCCTCAATATCTTTCTTTTTTCATACCTGATGCATTTTAGTTCTAAGTTATTGTCAAAATGTACAATTCTTTTTTAAAAATAATGAAAAAAAATTAACTGTAGAAAATCGTATTATTTTATACCTATACCTACAAATATAAGTAAAAGAAAAAAGTTTCGAATATATATTTACTTTAATTAAAATTATTTATTGAATCTAAAATGGAGGTTTTATTAAAATAAATATACACCATGTTACTTTTCACATTTTTATTTTTTAAGGTTTTTTACAGTACATGCAACAAATATTTTTAAAAAATTTTGTAATTAATTTTGTATAGTATTTTGCGTTGCCTCGAACTGAATCATGTACACATAATTTTCCATCATATCTCAATCGAAATTCATCTTGAGATGCCTGTAGAGCGGTTTGGCAAACGAGTTTTCTACCCTAGGAAAGAAAGTGACAGATCAATGTAAATGGCGGTGTGTAACACCGCCAATTACATTGATTGGTGTTAAACATATTTGCGGTGTTAAACATCACCATTTACATTGATCTGTCACTTTCTTCCCTAGGGTAGAAAACTCGATTTTTTTACCCGCTCCACAGGCATCGAAAGTCGAATTTTCGATTGAGGTATGGTGAAAAATTAATTTGTACTTGCGCTCCTTCTTTGGAACCAGTAGTTCCCAGGCTGATAACTCTCAGGGTTGTGTTCACACCCCCAATTTCGACCTGCATCTCCATGTTTTCTGGAAGAGTCCCAACCGCTAGCTCAGCTATAGAAATCAGCAAAGCCGTCCTGATCCCCTCTGATGGTGGCCAAAGGGACACGCATCATCCACTGAACTGGTACGCGGACACACTCCATGATATAAATTTATTCCATTGCTGAAAAAATGGTAAAAATCAGTGATTAATTTAACAGATCTTTTCTTTCTAATCTGAAGTCAACTTAAATGATAGATTTTATAAAAAAATATATCTCAAGTTTAATATTTCAACCAGTTTTCAGAATATGAATTAATTCATTAAATCAAATGGGTGGAGTTCCGAAAAGCGCTTACCTCCGATTAATTTGAAACTCCGTATACCTATGTATTTTGACGTGCTGATCACGAATATGAATGTGAAAATACCCGAAAAATTTGATTTTCAAGGTCAAAACCCAAAAAAACTATAAAAACTTAATGTTATTCCGTTTATTTCAGTAAATAAAAAAAATTTACAAAAAAGCTT
The DNA here is from genome assembly GCA_932178445.1 of Andricus quercusramuli. NCBI lineage: Eukaryota > Metazoa > Arthropoda > Insecta > Hymenoptera > Cynipidae > Andricus > Andricus quercusramuli. Next base: position 20,764 of record CAKNXH010085605.1, on the reverse strand, counting down.
TAAACAAAAGTTGTAGATCTTTTGAAAATACATATTTTATGTTTAATATATTTTTATCCTACGACTGACCGTTTTAGAGAAAAGAAGGGAAATGTCGGTACGAAGTGTAGAATTGCTTAGGTCACACACGGCACCCATTCCAACGTGTCATGGGGGGGGGGGGGGCTGGAAGGCACCCCTATGACTGGCTACAGAAATAACTTAGGTTACACATTAGGGTGGGCCGAATTACACTAAAGTTTCCGAATCGAATCCTAATAGCGCGGAAGAGTTGCTACTTCGTCGTCCTAGTCGCAATACATTTTTTTTGTCTAAATCGGACAATATCTTCCGGTCGCACATCGCGTTCAAAGTTTCGAAAAATCGTCAAAAATTGAACACGTTTTGGGATTTTTTCTTAGTAAGTTATAGTAATCGAATTTCGTTCAAAATTGGTATGTGACCTCTTCTAAATATCCTTTGACTAAAAAAAAACATTCCCCTTTTCATCCCCCTCTCCTGTACGGGTGGGGGAGGGGCAAATATCGTAAAAAGGAGCCATTTTATGGTCGTTATTTTCCTCGTGTGAAGTGTGCTGGTGCGATCGGCTAAGGCGTTAAAAGCGTTAAAAAATATTATACTCGTATTCAGATTAGAGAAGGAGTTTGATTGACAATGACTTCGAGGACGCTCGCTCAAAAATTTCATTGTCCGTTATTTGGACCGCCTAAAAATCTAAACAAACAGATTCTTCCTTCACATGCTGATGTTTTCCTACACTGCCAGCATGTTAGACATTATCTAGCCCTGGCTTCGGCCAGTCCAAAACAGGATGTCAGCTTCTCTGCAGTAGCTAATGTCGTTGCTGATGATATAGAGTCCATTTACACTAAGGCTTCTTTGCCAAAGGTCTCTCGCACGAGAATTATACAACTTATCAAAACTCTTTACGATAAGTATTACTACATCCGTAACAAGTTAAACAGGGTCAAAAATACCTGGAAACACAAAAAGAGTACACACAATACATTTCTGACTGTCAAATGAATGGATTCTATATCATCAGCAACGACATTAGCTACTGCAGGAAGAATCAGTTTGTACAGACTTTTAGGCGGTCCAAATAAAGGACAATGAAATTTTTGACCGAGCGTCCTCGCCGTCATTGTCAATCAAACTCCTTCTCTAATCAACACTAAAATGGACAGTAAAACACTAAAATTCGACACGTCTCGACTTGTCTGGTTGGCACGTTGCGCGCAGCAAGAAGGCGATTTCCTAGAACCGACTGCCGCCCACCCAGCTTGGCCATTGGTCAACCCTCGCTGAGGCTCAGCTCCCCCTCCCCTCCCATCATATTGCGGCTGATGTATATTTACATGAAAAAAAAAAAAAAAAAAAAATTGATTAGCATTTCGAACTCGAAAGTTCATTGCCTCACTACCCGATTCGGGTAGTGTTTCTAGGTGGATAAATACTACCAGTGTGGGTCCACCACACCCACGACAGGTCAACAACATGCAGTATTCCCCGAACGGTCACCCATCCAAGTACTAACCGCGCCCAACACTGCTTAACTTCAGTGATCTAACGGGAACTGGTGTTTTCAGCGTGGTATCGCCGTTGACAATATTTACATGATACTGTTCTAAATATGATATGTCTTAACGCTTTTAACGCCTTAGCCGATCGCACCAGCACACTTCACACAAGGAAAATAACGACCTTAAAATGGCTCCTTTTTACGATATTCGCCCCTCCCCCCACCCTTACAGGAGAGGGGGACATACCGAGTTTGAACAAAATTCGATTACTATAACTTACTAAGAAAAAATCCCAAAACGTGTTCAATTTTTCACGATTTTTCGAAACTTTGAACGCGATGTGCGACCGAAAGATATGGTCCGATTTAAGAAAAAAAATGTTATTGCGATCAGGGCGACGAGTAGCAACTTTTCTATGATATTACGATTCGATTCGGAAACTTATGTGTAATTCG
>CAKNXH010085605.1:0-13786 GCA_932178445.1 Andricus quercusramuli | reverse complement strand
GGGGGGGGGGCACCCCTGTGACTAGCCACAGAAATAACTTAGGTTACACAAGACCTCCTTTCCAACGTGTCATGGGGGGAGGCACCCCTGTGACTGGCACAGAAATAACTTAGGTCACACACGACCCCTTTCCCACGTCATGGTAGGGGCGGTAAGGCACCCATGTGACTGGTCACAGAAATAACGTAGGACGCATACCATCCCCATTTGTTCCCTAATGTTTCGTGGAAACATATCTTTTGACATTAACCCATTCGTTTTAGCATTAATGCCTACTTAGGCACTTCACCGCGGGAAGGCTGCAGTTTGGTCTTTCAGTATTTCTGTGATTTTTCATATTTATCGTCTATTTTCTCGAAAACTATCATTCGTACAGTAAAAACATATTCAACACAAAATATGTATTTTTAAAAGATCTACAACTTTTGTTTAAAACTTTTTTGTACATTTTTTTTATTTACTGAAATAAACGAAAAAACATGAAATTTTTATAGTTTTGGGGGGTTTTGACCTCGAAAATCAAATTTGCGGGTAATTTCACTATCATATTCATGATCAGCGCGTCAAAATACATAGGTATACGGAGTTTCGAATTAATCGGAGGTAAGCGCTTTCCGGAACTTTATCCAAATAAAAATAAAATGAAGTCCACTTTAAAATATAACTATTTTTAATAAAATATTAATGAAACACACTTTTTTAATCAAAATAGAATGTCAAAATGTTAATATTTTTTTAGAAAGTGAATTGAAAGAGAACTAAATTTTGAAAGCCCTCTAAAAAGTGAATATGAATTAAAATGTTAAAACTCATTAAATAACTCAAACTTGAGATCTATATTTTAAAAAACATCACTTGCATCCTAAACTACGACCCAAGGCAGATTTATGTGTAAACATCTTCGGTAAACGTGAACTGCAATTTAAATCTTAAATAAAGCAAATAATAACTCACGTACACATGTATAAGTATAAAAACTTATTTTCTCTTTTATGTAATGCCGTGCAAAAGTTTGCAGACATCTATTTTCCAATAGGTTGAACAAGTAGCCTAGTTTTAATAATAATAAATTGTAAATTTTCTTTTAATTACTGCATGAAAGGTGATAAAAGTACCCGTTTTATGGGCATAAATGAAAGGCAGTATGTGTTAATTTTATTAGAAGTTGTTTGAAAAAACATCAAATTTTAATGCTTCCAAAAAATATCAATAAGTTCGGAAATAACAATTTTTGTATAGAGAGGGGGGGAGAGGGGGGAATAACTGAAGGGCTCCTTCAGTGTTTCTGACGCGACGCAACGCGTGTGTCAGAGGCCTTGTGTTACACTTTCGAGCCGTGGTTTCACTCGACTCAGGTGCGACTCCCCATATAGAGGTCTAAGATGTTTACACATCAAAAATCTAAAATTAGAATCTAATTTTCAAAAACATATGAATCAGTTTGAATACATTAACTAATTAATCAAATAAACTTGAATTAAGTTCACTTTTTTTTTAAATATACACAAATCAGTTTTAAAATTATTAATTGAAACCAAGATTAAATGAAATTCACTTTTTTTTAATTTGTTAAAAAAGCACTTGAAGAAAAAATAATAACTTACTTTCTAACTTTTTTGAAAATTCACTGCACTGGAGTAGTAGAGGTTTCACCGGGGATTATAAGCCTGGGTTTGAGCTTTTACAATGGTTGAAAATTGAATATAGCTCTAGATGGATAGCCAACTTTTATATCTCGAGCTTTATTTGGAAACTGTGAGATGAGGAGAGAAAATGGAAGAGGATGTGGGAGATCTATGAAGGCGGTGGTGAGAGTAATGAATGGAAGAGTTTGCTCTAGTAAAATTAAAATCTTTCTTACCTCTTTTACAAATCCATTTTTTCCAAATTTACATTCAAGTAATTGAAGGACTTTTTAAAAATATTTTGTATTCCCATGGTAGAGTGCCTGTACTATCAGGAAGAATGATCCTTCTATCGTGTTGCCGACTCAAAGCAATTTTTTTCTGTTCAATAGAGTGACCTTGATGTTTTCGGCTTAAAATCAGGCACTGAGACTTTGTAAGGTTTTCACAGGAAAATAGACTTTTCCCCCTGCACTCATCTTTCATGAGACCAAGCCCTTTTTATTTGCAAGAGGAATTCCATAAACATTGTTTGGAGGATGGTCAGATGTATCAAATCTATGTATATCTCTTTTTATATAGTCATAAAAAATTGGAATTGTTAGACGATAAATTAGACTATCTGTGTCAGTATAAAGCAATTTTGCATTGAAGTGAAAATCATAGATCATTATTTTTGATATGTCGAGGATGGTGAATCCCAGAGAAATAGGGTTATTAAATTTAACCTTTAATCGATTTAGTTCAATAATAACCTTATTTTCATCAAATATACTACAACTGTGGAAATTTGATTTAGCGATGAGTGCTTTTGCACCGCACTGTCCCTCCCACTGTGTGACGAGTCCAACATCTTTATGTTTTCGCAAATTTTCCATGGTTTTTCCAAATACGGAGATATTCATTGAATTATAAATCTTTTTTTCAAATTCATTTAAAGATTTTTTCTGCATTTATGTATTTAAATCAATGTAACTTTTTAGACACGGTTTTTGTTTAAACTGCACTGTTAGAAAAATCTCTACTAAATTTAGTATACATGTAATGAAAGCAAGAATGCATAACCTGAAATTAAATTTAGTATACCAGCGTACAGTAAATTTAGTATATTTTTACTGAATTTAGTATACACGTATATGAAATTTAGTATACGCGTGTACTAAATTCTGTATAAATATACTAAAATTTCTATAATGAAGCAAATATTTTTGTTTATTGTGTAGGCTTGTCATCAGTTTAGGAATTTTACATTTGGAAGCAGGAGGGATGATGTGCTGTGGACATAAAGGTAAATCTTTATGCAAAGTATGAAGCTCTTCTGGATATTCAAAATCAACTTTAAATATGTAACCAATTGTGGAATCATCCTTAAGATTAAAAAAGTTAATGGTAAAAAAATCGTGTAAACATTTATAATTTTGGTATGGTAAATATTCACTCATCGCTGCGCCATATTGATTATTTATATCAAAATGAAAAATATATGATTCTGGATTTAGTGGGTTAAAATCAACCCTCATGAATCTAGTATTTGCTTTTGCATATCTGTTGGAGCATTGAGTAATGCAATGGGTCTAAATGATATGCGTACCCCTAAAATTTTCAAAAACATCAGCTAAAAGCAAAATATCATTTTTCTGACATAATAGATCTGAATATTGACACTGTTAGAAAAATCTCTACTAAATTTAGCATACATGTAATAGAAGCAAAAATGCACAACATGAAATTAAATTTAGTATACCAGCGTACAGTAAATTTAGTATATTTATACAGAATTTAGTACACGCGTATACTAAATTTCATATACGTGTATACTAAATTCAGTAAGAATATACTAAATTTACTGTACGCTGGTATACTAAAGTTAATTTCAGGTTATGCATTCTTACTTCCATTATATGTATACTAAATTTAGTAGAGATTTTTCTTACAGTGGACCTAAAGATTTGAATTCAAAAACTTGCCATACTTTGCATGCATGTTGATAATCTTCTTCAGAAATACTTCAATCATTTAACTTAGAATAAAACGCTTCTTTTGAGAATAAAATGTCTTCTTCTAATTTCCCCCTACTGGTAATACAATCATAGGAAAAACACCTTTTATTAATAATAAATTAAATTCAGAATCATTTCTACAGTGCTTTCTTGTAATTACTTTTTTATCATTGCTGAAATATGAAGCTAATTTCTCCAAATTGCTTGACATAAATCTGGAAGAGTCAATAGACCTGAGATGTACATTTGTACTTTCCACATGTTTAGTGAAAGATATATATCTTTATTTACAGGTAAAAATGTAATACCCCCTGTAAAACCAGTTGTTAAAGTTTTAATTAAAAAACCAGAATCGTAACCACATAAATTGTGAAATACGATTGGAATTAGATTAGAGTTTTTAAACCCCAAATTGCATGATGTCGGTAACATGTCGGTGCAGGGATTTGTATCCAGATGTCCCACTGCTATACTACTGGAGGTCATAAATAAAACGTGCATAAATTCAAGTTCAAGTGTATTTGACATTCAAATCCTTTCAAGCGGCGTCGATAGTCCGTGAAACGATTTAAAATATACGGCAAAATCTAAGAAGCATTTCACCATGGGGTCCTTAATGATCCAAAAGTGGCCCAAAGCTATCAGTCTTGGGTTTCAAACAATTGACAACTGCATTGAAGTACGTCAACATGTTATGCTTTGAGACTTACTGTATGCTTTCTTAAAATGTTACTTGTTAAAATTTTCCTGGGGATCATGGTTTTTCAGCGCAATAATTAATTGCATTTCTGCTTTGGGCAGAGAGACACAAGAACTCCAATATAGGGCCAGTTTCTGGGTTTGCCTCGCGCTGGCCGTGGCACTTAATTAGTCGTTGGAAACGTAAACAGTCAAGGCCGTGGAACCACTTCTGTTGGATTTTTCTCCCGCTTTTGTCGCTCTTGCTTACTGTTCCCCCGTACTGCCCGCATTTATCGCTCGGTACTGGTTGCAACGCATTGTTGACATTGCCTGTGCGATGAGAAATTGCGTGGACAAGAATTTCCAGGAAGAACTAAATCAGTCGGCCTTATATTGGAATTCTTGTGTACAAGTTTAGACTATATTATTGAAAATTATATTAACAACTGAAATCCGCCTGCTCAAAACGTCGAACTCATTAACTTAATTAGCGGCCTCGTAGGTTAAAATCAGAGAACGGCCACGGCATCTGACAAGGTCTAACTATATTGACGAAATAGCGAATCAAACCAACATGTGACCGAAAGCCCCCTCGTTAGGAATCAGAATTTACGATTCCACCCTTTTGATTCCCTTTACGGCGAACAAATCCTATTAAAACTTTCATCATTTTGTAGTTAATATCACGTAAGTAAGAATGCGTTATACTATGCGCATCTCAATATAAAATTTATTTCTATTCTGCTGTTATTTCAAAACGCTTTACAGATAAAATAGTTATCTTAATTTCATAAATTAGGTCATGTATGTTAAGCTGGCACAACACTATTAAGGTATAGAGACGTAACCTATTTCATAATTTAGGGCTTACTTAGGGCTAATTTGGGCCCCTATTCCCAAATTTAGGGCTCTTTCATTTTTTTTTAATTGTGTTTGCGCTAGCTTAACGTTAAGCTAGCTGAACATTGCTGTAAAACGTACTAAAAATGATTTTACAGAAAATTCACCTTATACAATAATTTAGGGCTCATTTAGGGCTCTGGGAATATAATAATTAAAAATTCAAAAAAATGTTTAAACAATTTTTGTTTAAACAATTTTTTTCAATGTTCAAATATCATATTTGGGGAGCCCTAAATGAGCCTTAACGTGGGATAAGGAAATAAATATGTTTAATACATTTTTAGTAAGATTCCTTAAACAAAAATGGTTTAAACATTTTTTTTTAAATTTTGATTATTATTTTCCCAGAGCCCTAAACTATTGTGCAAGGTGAATTTTCTATAAATTTATTTTTACTACGTTTTACAGCAATGTTCGGCTATAGCTTAACGTTAAGCTAGCGCAAACACTAATTTGAAAAAAAAATATTGTATCCCTAAATTTGGGACTACGGGCCCAAATTAGTCCTCGATGAGACCTAAATTATGCGAGTAGAAAGAATCGCTTTTATAATTTTCTTCGCGTATTTTTTATAACGTTAACGTGGCACAACACCATCTATAACAAAAAAAAGGGCAAAGGAAAAAGCGATCGACTTCCGGTCGACGATATTTCAGGAGCCCTAAATAAGCCTGAAATTATGCCAGGGAAATAAAAAAAAAAACCTAAAATTTGTTGGTAAATTTGTTTAAACAATTTTTTTTAATGTTCAAATATCATATTCGGAGAGCCCTGAATGAGCCTTAACGTGGGATAAGAAAATAAATATGTTTAATTCACTTTCAGTAGGATTGTTTAAACAAAAATGGTTTAAACTTTTTTTTTGAATTTTTAATTATTATATTCTCAGAGCCCTAAATGAGCCCTAACTTATTGTATGATGTGAATTTTCTGTAAAATCATTTTTAGTACGTTTTACAGCAATGTTCGGCTAGCTTAACGTTAAGCTAGCGCAAACACAATATTTAAAAAAAATAAAATAAAAGAGCCCTAACTTTGGGAATAGGGGCCCAAATTAGTCCTAAATGAACCCCAAATTATGAAATAGGGATGGGCGATTCTCTCAAAAAGATCGATTCATGAATCGATCCTGGATCGAATTTATTAAGATCGATTCAGCAAAAAAATCGAATCAGAAGAATCGATCTTGAAAGAATCGATCTTTTAAGATCGATGTAAAAATGTCCTGAATAGTTTATATTAACCTATAAATCATTACATTTATTAAATTTCAAATAAAATGATTAAAGATCGACAATTAGACACTGTTTATTCCTTTTTTCACAAAAAACTTTGTCAACCAGGAAAAATGCTGAAATTTTTGTTAATTTATATTGGAAATAATTTACTATTGTCTACTAAAATATACTGAGATATGCTAGTCTGTCATGGTAGAACCAACTATGGTCTCGCCACGCGCAAGTAAAAAAATCTGCCCGCTTCGCGGGCACATTCTCATCGCGCGCTTCGCGCGCGGCTCGCTTCGCTCGCAAGTTTGAGCGCGCCTAGGGCGCGCGACTGTTGGATCTCGCGCTTCGCGCTCGATCATATATTTATCTCGCGCTTCGCGCTCGATTATGTATTCACCTCGCGCTACGCGCTCGGGCGTATTCACATCGCGCTTTACGCTCGATTCCTCTAGATCTTTGAACTTCGTGTTCGACTTCGATGAAAAGAAAAAGTTTATTTCTAAATATTAGAAAATTATCAAAACCTCTACATATGAAGTGATTGTTAAATTTGTTTTTATTTTAGACTGAAAAGGAAATTTATTTACTCAAGGTTCTATCGACCTTAAGGAACACATTCTCATCCAGATGCTCGCGCTTCGCGCTCGATATTTGATTTCAAATTCATTTGAACCTTGCGTTCCACGTTAGGTTCTGTGCACCGTATAATAGAAACAAAAAAGTTTGAGCGCACTTACGGCGCGCGATTTGGGCGTCGCGCTTCGCGATTTGTATTTGATTTCAAATCAAGAATAATTATATAAATTAAGCGACAAATCTTATTAGTTAAAATGTTATTTCAGATTTTCCGTTTTTCAAAGAAGTTATTTTATTCATTTTGAATATATTCTTACAACGAAAATGGATTTTTCCAAAGTTTTCCAAAAATTTGATTTCTTTTCTGTCAATGTTATTTTCACGAATAAAATAAAAACTACGCGTCCTATCGAAACATGATGGATAACAAATTTGTACCTCTTCTTTGAATGAACAAATGTTGTCTTCGTCATGTTTTTCGTAGCTTGTGTTATTCGTCTAAAAATTTATTTTTTCTATTTTCAATGCTGTTTTTTATAAATAAAACAAAAACTACGCGTCATATCAAAAAGTAAATAATAACAAATTTGTAGATCTTTTTTAGGTGCATAATTTTGGTCCAGTCATCTTTTGTCGTATCCTGCATAGTTTCACAGCAAAATGGAATTTTTGATTTCTCATTATTTTGTTGTGCGATCAGAATTTAAATTTTTTATTTTTTGAAAAATTCAAAAAGTTATTATGAAAATATTGTAAGGTGTTCAAAAAGCAACGTTTTTCTTCTCTTGACTTTTTTTCATAACGTGCGTTTTTCGGCTTAAAAAGTTCATTTTCGTTTGTTTTTTGGAATTTTGAAAATGCTATAACTCTGGTAATTTTTTTTTTATCTGAAAAAGTCATTAGGATATTTTTTTTCTCTTTTTGCTTCCTACTAATAACCGTCCATAGAATTTCCAAAACTTCAAAAAAAGTGTTCTAAAAAATTTTCAAAATGTGCTCACTTTTTGAATTTTCATCCGAAATAGCTGGTTAACGAACTTGTTCTTTCTTTTTAGGCCCTAAAAAAGTGTGCCAAAGCACAACCCAATCTGATTATTTTTTCGAAAGTTATCGTGCCTACAGACAGACAGACAGACAGACAGACAGACAGACAGACACCTTGATAAAAACCTTTTTTTCTGGCTCAGGGGGTCTCAAAACGTGGAGATTTGATGAAAACCGACCAAGTCAAATTTTACATAAAACCAATACCTTCTCATTAGAATGAGAATGTAAAAATGTCAAGCAATTAGACGGCTCCCTACACATGCAACTTTGATGCCATAAAAAGGTTCGGATCTCCCTTTCTAACAATGAAGGATAGAAAAAGAGGTATATTCCATTCCGAAACTTTGATAGTAAACATTTTGAGCGCAGGCTGCGCTTGCGCTTTAGATTGAGATGCAGTCTGGGGCACAAAAGAAAAAATTATAGGAGCAATAAAGATAAAAAATGTACGCCGTGGCCACGAAACTATAGGACGGACAGATAAATAAAAATGAAAGAATCGCTTCTTCGATTTTGAAGGTAAAGAATCGATCCAATAAAAAATCGACTCGCAAAGAATCGATTCAAAAGATCGATCTTTTGAGGCAAAACGATCGATCTTTGAAGAATCGATTCAGAATCGCCCATCCCTATTATGAAATAGGTTACATCTCTATACCTCAATAGGGTTGTGCCAGCTTAACATACCTAATTAGGTCCCGAAGCTGGAATTACAACATTGTCATACAGATATGGGCCCTATGCCATAATGTAGTGCCTATTTAGTACTAATTTATGCTGCAGAAAAAAATTTTGTGCCTGGATACTTTCATCAAAAACATCTAGTAGTGCTGGCTTCAGCCCAGGTGCGAATTTGGGTTGGCAACCAGAGTTGACGGTCGGCCCAAGGTCGGGCCGGCTTTGGCAACCGAATTTTTCTGACCAAGGTTGGCCCAACTATAGCAGTTCGAAGCCACCTTAGTTGGGCCAACGTTAGAAGCCAACAATGGCTTCCAAAATTTACCCGACCGTCGGCCCAACTGTGGCCCAAGGTAGGGTCTACGGTCGTTTGGACTTTGGTTAATTGGCTCAAAATAACCATAACACTACGGTCAGCCTGACTCTGGGCGATAGTTGGCCCGACCATCGGTTAATATTATCCACTGCAAGTAACCTCTTTTTTGCCGACCGTCGGTCCAACTCTGGCCCAAGGTTGGGTCGACGGTCGTTTGGGCTTTGGCAAACTGGCTCAAAATAACCATGAAACTACGGTCGGCCCGACTCTGCGGTACGAACCTTCAGAAATCAAAGTTGGCCTAACATTGTTGTCCAAGGTTGGGCCGACATCATTCTAATAGTTGGCCCGACCGTGGACCGTCGATCAATTCGCAGAAGAAGCGTTGGTTAGCTAACGCTACCTCCCAATGTTGGGCCAACTTTGAAAACCAATGGTACGCCAACCTTGTATTCCGCGGTTGGCTCAACCATGACAACTATTGTTGGCCCAACTGTGTAAAATAGGGACGGCATGCGCTATCATTACGCTGGTTGGCCCGACCATTGGCTCACAATGTTGGGCCGAACTTGCAAAGATTAGGCCAACCATGGCCCGACCGACAATTCCGTGATAAAATTTCTAAGTTCCGTCGATGCAAATTTCAAATGCTCATTAAAAATGACATTTTATGTCATTATCAAAAGTTGTGAAATGGCCTAAAACGCGAAGAAACAAAATATTACACGAAGAAAAATTAGTCAAAGTGGGCGCAAAAAAAAAAAAATGTTCGAAAAAAATTGTATAAAAAATGTTTGAAAAAAATTATTAAAAAAAAATTTTTTGATAAGAAATTTTTGAACAAAAATTGTTTGAAGGAAAATGTTTAAAACAAAAAATTTGTTTTAAAAAATTAAAACAAAAATGTTGAAAAAAATGTGTTGTTATCGGTTAAAATTATTTATTTAAAAATTATTTTATTTATATTTCCGTTAACGATTAATTCATTTCACATCTACATGATGTCGCATAATATTAACAAAATTAATAAGAAGAAAGAGTTGAAAAATTGTTTCTTTTCAACTGCTTTGAGCTGTGCCTTATGAGGATGGTTTTTTCGTTGACTTTCAATTCTTTAGGTATAGAGTAATGGGTAAGACTCCCGACTGCCAGGCAATAGATTCAGGTATAGATGTAGGTTCGAAACCCCGTAGCGTTAGAAATTTTATTTGTAATATTATGTTTAAAACTGTAATATATGTAATCATTCTAAGCAGGAACATTAGCATTGATAGTCAAAATACTCGCCATCAATTATTATTTATTTTTTGAATACTTATTTTGTGTATTTCCACCTATTTGACCTATTTAGTACGAACCTTCAAAAATCAAAGTTGGCCCCACATTGTTGTCCAAGGTTGGGCCGACATCATCATAATAGTTGGCCCGACCGTGGACCGTCGATCAATTCGCAGGAAAAAAGTGGGTTAACCAACGCTTCCTCCCAATGTTGGGCCAACTTTGAAAACCAATGGTATGCCAACCTTGCATTCCGCGGTTGGCTCAACCATGGCAACTATTGTTGGCCCAACTGTGTAAAATAGGGACGGTATGCGTTATCATTACGCTGGTTGGCCCGACCATTGGCTCACAATGTTGGGCCGACCTTACAAAGGTTGGGTCAACCATGGCCCGACCGACAATTCGCACCTGGGAGGTGACTCTGGTATGTTAAACTCGGAAATTATACGTGATATCAAATTCTTCTTTGTGCAGGAACTTAGTGCTTATTTATTGCTAATTTACGCCGCAAAAATTAAATTTTGTGCCCGGATATTTTCGTCAAAAACATGTAGTAGTGCCAGGTTCAGCTGAAGACACAACTCCGGTATGCGAAACTCTGAAACTATTAGTGATATCAAATTTTCCTTTGCGCAGGAATTTAGTGCCAATTAAGTGCTCTGGATTTGTGCCATGCACAAAATTCGGGCACTTTTTTTTACCAAAAATGTGTAGTAGTGCTGGCTTCAGGTGACTCTGGTATGTGAAACTCGAAAAGTATAAGTGATATCAAATTCTTCTTTGTGCAAGAATTTAGTTGACCAATGTTTTTGACCAAAATATCCGGGCACAAAATTTAATTTTCGTGGCATAAATTAGCACTAAATAAGCACTAAATTCCTGCACAAAGAAGAATTTCATATCACTAATAGTTTCCGAGTTTTGCATATCGGGGTTTGTGGCTTCAGCTGAAGCTGGTACTACTACATGTTTTTGACCAAAATTACCGGGCAAAAAATTTAATTTTTGCGGCATGAATTAGCACTAAATAGGCACTAAATTCCTGCGCAAAGTAGAATTGGATACCACTACACCGAAAAAACGGTATTCTAATTTTAATAATTCCCCACTAAGTTTAAGAATATTTGCAACCTTAATAGGCGCCAAGAATATATTCTTAATGAACGATGGAGGCCCTCTTACCTTAAGAATATATATGCTTGTCTAATTGTAAGAATTCCCCACTAAGTTTAAGAATAGTTGCATCTGAAATCTGTCGCAGTAATTGTATAATAAGTGACGCGCTCGAAGAAATGCAACCGATTCTGAGGATAAATCGCATGTGCACATCTCTAACTCTATCTTTTTCCCTTCGCAGAGAACATTAAAGTGAGAAAAGTTTGATATCACACGCCAACGAATGAATAATGTAGAGAGGTTATGTCTCGGTGTGGTACAACGGTTTTCAACCTCACTGTCACATCAGACCTTTCTCACTGTAACTTTTTCTGTAAAGAGAAGCAGATGGATGTGCACACGCGATTTATCCTTAGAATTGGTTGCATTTCTTCGAGCTTCTCACTTATTACGAATTCGAAAAACTGATCGAAAAACACGTCGCACAAAACATTAAAAGAAACGTTTGGACAGAACAAGGCGAATTTCGTCCTTTGGTTAGAAGATACTCTTAAATGGAGAACTTCGCTTACTTCATTAAGAATATTACTAAGAATATGCGTGTAAGCATATGACACTCTTAATATTAGAATATCGTTTTTTCGGTGTAATAGTTTCCGAGTTTCGCATACCAGAGTCACCTGAAGTCAGCACTATCCCATGTTTTTGACCAAAATATTCGGGCACAAAATTTAATTTTTGTGGCATAAATTAGCACTAAATTCCTGCGCCAAGAAAAATTTGACATCACTAATAGTTTCCAAGTTTCACATACCAGAGTCACCTGAAGCCAGCACTACTACATGTTTCTGACCAAAATACTCGGGCACAAAATTTATTTTTTGCGGCATAAATTAGCACTAAATTAGCACTAAATTCCTGCACGAAGGAGAATTTGATATGACTTATAGTTTCCGAGTTTCGCATACCAGAGTCACCTGAAGCCAGCACTACTATATGTTTTTGACCAAAATATCCGGGCACAAAATTTAATTTTCGTGACATAAATTAGCACTAAATAAGCACTAAATTCCTGCACAAAGAAGAATTTGATATCACTAATAGTTTCCGAGTTTTGCATACCGGGGTTGTGGTTTCAGCTGAAGCTGGCACTACTACAAGCTTTTGACCAAAATTACCGGGCAAAAAATTTAATTTTTGCGTCATGGATTAGCCCTAAATAGGCACTAAATTCCTGCGCAAAGTAGAATTCGATACCACTAATACTTTCCGAGTTTCGCATACCGGAGTTGTGGCTTCAGCTGAAGCTGGCACTACTACATGTTTTTGACCAAAATTACCGGGCACACAATTTTTTTTCTGCAGCATAAATTAGCACTAAATAGGCACTAAATTGTGGCATAGTGCCCATATCTGTATGACAATGTTATAATTCCAGCTTCCGGGACCTTCATGAATTTAGATTTTAAGGAACAGTATTTGTATTGTGTACACTCAAAAAGAAACCTTCTTTGATTCAAAATGATTCTTTTTTTCAAAATGGTGAGTTAGTGAAACACACTGTTAGAAAAATCTGTATGAACTTCAATATACATACATATATATTTAGAATATACAATTACTGCTGAACTTATTCCGCGAGCGATATTTTATCATTGCGTTTTATGGGATTATTACTTCTTTGTCGTGTTTCTAACTGAAAAATTACGATTACGGGGTCCTCTGCCTTAAATGTAAATTATATTTTAAATTTCACTTGAATACAATACAATTTCAGGATGGCCAGTTTTATTCGATAAACATAACCTAACATATGTAACTACTTCTTGAGTTTTTATCTTACTTTTTTAAATTTCACTTACAATGCTTCGAAATTTTAAAATAATAATATCGTACAGCTACATCACATAAAAACTGAAATAAATGCAGCGGCATGCGAGCCTGCCACTCTCTAAATCTGAATTAGTGAAATTTCACTAATTGCTAGTTGTTTGAGCATTGGTCAGCCACTTAACTGCTAGTGGAGTGTATTGGGGTTCAAATAACAACAGGCAAATTTTATTTGTAAAGGAAAGAGTTTATTGTATGGCATAAAAAACCTCCACTTGAAGAGTGGAGGAAAAAGCCGTGAATCCAATAGCGAGCACAATAAATTAAACAGGAATTACAGACCTTAAGATTGAGACTTATATTACTAGAATGGCAACCATTCCGCCACACCTCAATCCATACCACGGCGAGCAGGTGTAGTCCAAAACACCATGGCGATCACACATATCCAACACAAACTGGCAAAAACTGATATCCAACACAACACTGGCAAAAACTGATATC
>CAKNXH010085604.1:0-16691 GCA_932178445.1 Andricus quercusramuli | reverse complement strand
GAGAGCTTTGGCTGATTCAAATCGAAGGCTGAAACCGACGATGGATCAGAAGACCAGAAGACGCTTGCATCAACTGAACAAGAAAATTGGATGGGCAAGACAGAATGCGTCCCGTGTTCAATGTGTGATTGACTACATAACATCTGGTAGACAGTTCACGCAAAAGGGTTCGAAAGTTCGCCCAAGAACTAAGGGCCTTGTATCACACACTGAACAAGTCAAAGCTGCTGACAATCAAGCAGCATATTGTTGACAAAATAAGGCTGTTATCTGACGCACGGAGGAGGATACAGAAGAGGGATAGATGGAACAGGGAGAATCGACAGTTTCTTGCTGACTCATCACGCCTCTTCAGTGATCCCCCTGTTTTTGTAAAAAATCCACCCAAGCCCAAGGAGGTAGAGATTTTTTGGAGAGAGGTGTACAAGATCCCGAAAACACTAGAGTTGAAAGAAGATACTGACAATATCATCCGCTTCAAGGAGTTTTGCGACAGCCTCATAAAATCTGAGAAGGAGTGCCCATCAGTCACTGCCGAAGAGGTGAAAAAAGCACTTAGAGGCACGAAGAACTTTTCCGGTGCTGGACCAGATTGTATTAAGAACTTTTGGTGGAAGAAGTTTACTTCTATACACCAACATTTGGCCCGCATATTCACCTCATATTTAAAGTTGGAGACGCCCATTCCGCAGTGGCTGGTGTTAGGACGCACTATACTCCTACCGAAAAAAGGTAACTTGTCCAGACCAGAGAATTAAAGGCCAATAACTTGTTTAAACACACTGTATAAGATCTTTACAGCTGTCCTAAACAACAGGATCGTTCGACGAATTGAGCCTGTATGGCGAGAGATGTACGAACAACGAGGCTCGAAAAAAGGTGTAGCAGGCTGTCGAGAGAACCTGCTAATTGACAGGTGTGTCTGTAAAGACGCTACCGCCCATCAGCGCGTCCTGTCAATGGCCTGGATTGACTACCGGAAAGCTTTCGATTCAACCTCTCATAGACTTATCATCTGTCTGTTGGAAAGCTTGAAGGTACATCCGAACATAGTGAGATGCATAGAGAGACTGATGCCTCTTTGGAAAACTAGATTTACCATCTCATCTAGGAATCATCGTCTGACGACGAACAAGGTCACCTTCCAGAGGGGCGTCTTTCAAGGGGATAGTATGAGCCCTTTGCTTTTTTGCGTCACACTTCTGCCTCTATCTCTCGCACTACGAAATTCTCCTGGATACCTCTGTGGCGACACTAACCAGCGTGAGCATAAGGTAACTCATGTATTTTATATGGATGACCTGAAGACCTATGCCGCTGGTAAAAGAAAACTTCAAATTGCTATAAATATCGTCAACAACTACACAGGAGAGATTGGGATGGACTTTGGTTTGGACAAGTGTGCCAAAATTCATTTGAAGAAAGGAAAGATTACTGGCGTTCCCAAGGACCCTGAGCTTGTAGATATAAGTGTTATTAGACATCTTAACACTGGAGAGACCTATACATACCTGGGCGTGCCTCAAAGCCGCATTCAGGACGTAACATCAGTGAAGGAGTCTCTCCGAAGCAGATACAAGCATCTTCTTAGACAGATTTGGTCTTCCAATCTGTCGGCGTTGAACAAGGTATCTGCGACTAACATGCATGTCGGAAAATTGCGTTACGTAATTTATGCACGACCCCTAGTAGCGCTCACGGAGCTGTAGGGGAAGGAATTTCCGAGTAGTGTGGTACCCCCACTCTCTACCCCTCTATCGAAAAGCTCGCTGGCTCGAACCGTAAGCGGGTCTCTCTATAAGAGCGCTTCGACTCTTCTTGATTTTTCTCGTAAATTGTAATAAAAACTTTAAAATAAATCGAAAAATACACTAAAATGGAAACTAGCTATTGCTAAAAAGGATTGCACGGATCGATAAATGAAAAACAATACACTTATTATTATTTTTTGTTTTAAATTGTCGCGTTTCCAAAACGACAAAGTCATTAATAATCAATCTTGAGAGAAAGCTCATATTGAGAAGCCTTGAAATGAATCTGGTGACATTCAAAACAAGCACGGTAGTGGGGGTACTACTCGATCACGGATTAGGGGAAGCGCTCTTATTGAGAACAATAATATTGACTGTGGAAATATGAAAATGGTTCTATCATGAAAGGACAATTGATTGAACAATACAATGCGCGTAGACTGCAGGCCGTAGGGCCACATTAATTATAAATATATAAATTAAAATTATAAAACGATAAAATGAAGATAATGGCATATCCAAATACGCAATGATGACGTTCTACGAGATTTAAATAACTATAGCAATGTCAATGTCTGCGTGTGAATCATGAATCAGATCTATCCATCCTCAGAGACGATGTGCTTTTACAATAGTAAAACGACTTTTGTATCAATTAATTCTTACTTCATTTGTATATCTCAACCATTAGCTCGAGGTGGCGGAGTATTTCTTCAATTCATTTCGAAGTTCGAATGGAACATGAATGGCTGAAAAAGTATTCTTTTCAGAATGACCCCAAATATTCTAATTTCATTTTTTTTTAATCGAAAAGAATTGGTATTATTAAACGTTCATTCGTCGCCTTCAATTTATTTATTTCTGCCAAGTTTCATGGACAAAACTCCATTAACTCGTGCCTGGAAGGTTTTTAAGTGAAGCTGTCAAAGGGCTATTCACTCTCGAGTTGAGACTCGAGCGATCTAAATACTCCTAGAGTTACTCTATCGCGAGTCCAAAATGAGAGAGAGTTCGCAGGATTTACAAGAGTTAGCCAAGGTGTAAGAGTTGCTAAGGAGTCCATAGGAGTCGCTAAGGAGTCCATAGGAGTCGAGCCGAGATCTACTCGAGTTGATGGGAGTCGGAGCGTGTTTCTGATTCTCGAGTCATAATCGACACATTGTATTGCGAAAGACGGGTTTAGTTGACCTGTCAGTGCAAAATTTTCGTCCAATCATTTTCCGGCATTTTACAAACAACTTGATAATACTCCAAAGCGCAAGCGATCGTGAGTCGTTAGAGTCGCTAGAGTTCAGCCGAGTCGCATGGAGTCACATGGAGTATCCGATCACTCGAGTCTCAACTCGAGAGTAAACAGCCCTTTGGAAGCTGTCCCCGGATAGAAGATCTCGAAGAAGCTGATGCGTTTCAATATGGATGAAAGACCACCCACGCGTCTCGTAAGCTAGTCACGCCATGGATCGTGATAATAAATATCGTCAGGCTACGATCATGCCATCGAAGCATCGAGTCATCGAGACAGTGGGAAGACGAGACTCGCATCGCTTCAAAAGCGAACCGTAGGGTTTGAGTACCATCTGCTGGGTGCTTTTTAGATTCAGATATATTTTATATTCTTTATATTCCATGTACTCGTTCGTATAAACTGAATGAAAATAGATTAGCCATCATTTTCGTTATACGTAATATTCACACGAACCGAGAAGTTTTCACTTTGATGCCCCTCAAACTTCATAATCAGTCATAATAAGGAGTTCATGTATACTCCTTATTAGATGTCACTTATTCCTCCATAGAATGTTAATAACCAGTTTAAGATAAATGACTAAATATAATTACTGACTTATGAAGGTGTTATGAAAGTAATGTTTAAATTACGGAGTTCATTTATTATTATTTTTTATCATTGAGTCATAAGTTTAACAACTTTTTAAACTATAATTTCTGGTTTGTTCCACAATTTTTCAGCAACGAACGCAGCGGAGCAGAAGAAGTTTTACCCATTCAAAAGGGAAAACACTAGCACGCCTTCGAGTGACTCTGGAAGGCAAATTAATAGGACACACACGTTTATCTACGTGTGAACATGCAATATGTGCATTGTATAGGCAAAAGGTGGTTGGGGCGAGAATGAGAGGCAGGTATGGATGAAGAGCCGAATGAAGAGAGAAGGGATATTATAGCATCAGAGATTCGCTCATCCCTCTTTCATTTTTACATTCTCATTCATGATACTGTATTGTATTCGTCCAAATTTTCGATCTCTGGTTTTTAACGGATCTTTATGTTCCGGCACTCCCAGAGTCCGAAAATCATAAAATTTTGTCGGTGTCTGTCTGTATGTCTGTATGGTTACCTGAATGTTGTCGCCACGCTAACTTTTGAAGGATTCGTCCAATCGAGTCAGCCTTTGGTAAACTTTTTAAGGGGCTTAAAATGAAGGTTAAGTTCGTTAACCAGATATTTCCAACCAAAATTAAAAATTTCAGAACATTTTCAAAATTTGGAAAAAATTTTTTTTTGCAGTTTCAGAAATTTTTGTGAAAGTTTCTTACAGATGGGTGAAAGAATTGAAAATTATCTTAATGAAATTTTTGATTTCGATGGAAATTAGAAAAGTTATATACTTTTCAAAATGTTGAAAACTTTCAAAAAGTAGAAAAATAAATTTTCTGGTAGATTGAACAATTTTAATCAGAATTTTCACTAGTTTTCACATGGTTTTATTTTTCAAAAGCAATCTTCTGTATAGCCTAGCTGCTGAGCGCGAACAGCGTGTATCGCAATGAGAATATAATCGTCAAGGCCGTAGGTGCTTTGAGAACCCTCTTCATAGTACCAGATCGAGGTACAGAAATAAATATACTGTACATTAGATATAATAGTATTGAACATAATGTGGAAAAGCTCACATTTTGGACAAAATCGAGTGCGAAGCACGAGATACGTGATAAGAATGTGTTCGTTAAAGCCGAAGGAGCTTCAACAAAAGAGAATTCACAACGATGAAATTACAGTTGTTCATGCTTTGACCTTTAATTTCAAAAGGTCTGTGTACAAATGTGTGGGAAATATAAAGACCGAGCGCGTAGCGCGAGGTAAATACGTTATCGAGCGCGAAGCGCGAGAACCAACAGTCGCGCGCCCTAGGCGCGCTCAAACTTGCGAGCGAAGCGAGCCGCGCGCGTAGCGCGCAATGAGAATGTGCCCGCGAAGCGGGCATATTTTTTTTCTTTTTTCTGTCGCCCTTCTTGCCTCTACTCTTTTTCTTGTAGGCACATCACGTGCGTTTCTTTAGTGATAGAATTCTTTCCATTGCCTGCTTGTTTCACCTTAGATCCCTACTATTTCTGTATTTCTTCGTAAATTTCCGTTCAAAGTTGTTCAGAATCCATACACTAAATCCTAAGTTGTCACTTTTGCATACACAGAAGGGTTTCAAAGCGTCACAAAATGGGAAAAAATTTACATCTACGCAGAAAGATGTGAATATAGTTGTAATTTATTATTGTGAACGCGTATAACCCATGTAGGAACTGCCCCATTTGTCCTCATTTCAATTAGGGCAGTAGTCAGAATCTCACTAGAACAACTGGACTAGTAAGTTCTAAACAGAACCCTTCAAGGCACTGCTAAGATTTTGTATTCCTTATGGCTTATGACTAGAAAAAACTATATGCCTCTAGTTAGGCCCTAATCTTGTATTTGAGCGGGACTTCAGTTGGTTCCTGATTTAGATAGAAGAACCAAAAAATTCTAGTCAGGCATTGGTCGGGCGTTAGTCAGCATACCCCAGATAAATTTCCTGAAGATGGTGCTGCAGTATGTATGATGCAGTGCCATCTTCAGAAGTTTGTATACACTAAATCATGTTTTAGTAAACAGAGGAATGGCTGCCTCAACAACACGTGACAGTAAACTGAAATTTATTTTAATCTGAAGCATCCGTGCGTTTAACACTTATAAACACGTGTTTTTATTGAAAATAACACTACGTAAATTTTTATTGAATATAGTTCAAGTAGCAGTTTTGTTAAATTCTATTTATTATATATACTGAATGTGATTTGTGAATATAAAAAAAAAATTTAGGTCATTTTCACAATCACTTTGATTAAAATAAAGTTCGAATTTTTTGTTAATACTTGAAACATAAGGAAAATAGTTTAATTTGTGCTGAATATGTGAAACCCAGTGGAAAATAATAGAAATAATAATTTTGATCAGAAACGGGGAAAACTAGCTGGGGCCCTTCCAAATTCCGATCACAATTTCTACATGGAAAGATTCAGTATAACAAAAGGCGCTATTAATTATTATTGTAAATAATCTTTCAGGAATTGATTTTTTTCTTTTATTATGATTATTTACTTGACTATTGGAGGGTTCAACAGATGTTTTATTTCTTTGAGGTTGGGCTTCAGGTTGAGGTTCGGGCCTATTCGACACTGGAGAAGCTGCACCTACTTTGGGTGTCGACGTCGAGAAATAATTCGAAAACTTCGCTTTTCTAGCTGTCAGAACATCCAATTTTTTAGTACCTCTGCAACGCCATTTTAAAAAATTGCACTTTTTTTTAGGTTAGCCCATAAAGCGATCAATTCTTCTTTTATAACTTGTTTATACTTTATCACTGGGTATGCTTTCTATACGCCTCGTAAAAACAATAATATAAACTATGTGGATCATTCATAATTAACTCAATGACGCAGAAAATACGTTTTTTTAAATATCCCCGAGAATGTCCGAAAGTCCGAAAATAAATAAAATGTGTCGCTACGCTTTTAAACGTCAGCACAATAACAACAAACGACACAAAAGATTTGCCAACGTTTGCGAACGACTGAACGTAACAACATAATTATGTCATTCCACAGGAAAAATAGTGCTGTCAATCCACAAGAAATGTGTACCCGCGAAATTCGTAAAAATCTAGGTAAAATGTAGTAAAATTATTCACGTAGAAAAAAATGTGTGACGTAACGCAGAGGGCAGACCTCTTCATTCAGTGTCTGTTTGGCCCCCAGAAATTAATCTTGAAGCATCTGAACATTAATTTTGAATAAAAATAGTAAATACATAGCATAAGGAGTTCAAATCGCCATTGAAAATTCTGTTTTAAAAGTAATTGTAGTTAATTTTAAAGCAATTGCAATAAATTAATTACACCTTTCCCAAAAGCGTGTCTCTCTTTACACTGCCTAAGAGGCTTTATTTTTTTAAATTACTTTCTCCTCTTCTTTCTTTTCTCTTCCTCCCTGTCATAATACGGCATTCTCGACGAGCACTCAGCGACTTAATGGAATTTGTGTGTAAGAGTAAGAACCTTGGATGACTCCTTGGAAAAGGCGCAGGATGCAGCGAAAGCAGACTGGAAACAAGGGATGAGTGGAAGCTGAGCGTGAGAGTGCGAGCGTTAGCAACACAACGTAAGTCGCTCTAAGCGCTAATTTTATTTTGTTAGGTTGGCTGGGGGGAATTTAGTTTTCGTCAGGGTAGATGGTAATGTGTGAGTATAATAAACTTTGTAAGTTAAGGTAGATCGACCACGGAAAAAAGTGGATAGATTCACGTTTATGTATTGTTAACTTGAAATTTACTTGTTCGCATTGTACAAGAAAAAATTCAAATAGTTTTTGATACTCAATGATATAGTGATCTCAAAATATATAAAACCTAAAGTCAGCATTACTACTTCAAATTGTAAAAAGAAAGATTACTAGAACAAGTAGCGTCAATAACTATTTGAAATAGTACAGTTGAACATGTAAACTGTATGAATAACTATTTTTCATAGTAAGCAAAGAATTGTGAGTTTGACTTTTGCAAGTGAGTTCGACCTCCTTTTTCGCATTGCAATAAGCACTACGCGAGATTGTTAGTCTTACTATTTGAAATTTTAAGTTTAGTGGCACAACTAGATGCGTGTAGGCCCCCTCCGCAAAATTTTTTAGGAGGTCCGTTTGAAATTAAAAAAAAGGACGACTTATAACTTGCTTGTCAGTAAAAAACTATTTTATCATGTTTTCTTTTATCATAATATTAGTTGAGATAATTATTATAAATAAACATAGTGAATAACTCTATTTTATACTTCAATACCGTTTTTTTGTTTTGTACAAAATTTCCAGAATTTAAACATATTCTGAAGAGTTATGTAAAACAGAATATTTTTTCACATTATTTCTACTATGGAATTTTCTACTTGTGATATTTTTAATTTCTTATAATACTAAAAATGATTAGGATCGTACTTGCATTGTTTTTGACGTATCATTTTTTGACACAATAATTAGAAAATAATTTGTAATAAAATTGTAGCTTAAATTGATTTCAAATTTCAACCTAGCAATAATTTTTTTTAACCTTTTCACATTGATGTTTGTAGAAATTACTATCATTTAATGAAAAAAATAAATATATTTTCTCATTTTTTCAGATTTTTAACAACAATAAAATCTACTATACTACTGTGATATCGCGATCTTCAATATTAATTTCTCGGAACCGAATAATTTTTTTTTATACTAAACAGTTTTTACTCTAATTCAGCATTCCCATATATCATGAGAAAAATTTTATTTTTGCAAAAAAATTAAATATGAATCACTATTCAACGTTTGTCTGATCTTAAAATAGTGATTTCGATTTTGCATTTGATATATTATTACGATGAACAAACTATTTTTTATTTACATATCAGTTATGTAAATGAATTTTGCGTTTTATATAAAGTGAGATGATAATAAAATCAAATTAAAAATTCCAAAAATTTCATTCGAAAACATTTTTTCAAGTCTTAATTTTCAATAGTACAAAATATGTACTTTTTAATAATTGTAATTTTAATCATTTTATAATGATAGATATGAATTACTAATAATATATTTACTGTGTGACTTAATACTTCTAAGCAAAATATTTTTCCCAAGCGCATTACAAAATATTAGATATCATCTGTAAGCTCACTTGACTAACGCGTGCGCTAGATTTAGGTTTTATGCTAGGTTTTACGTAGTTAGGTAGGGTTCGATTCCCCAGCGGGGGCAATGTTTCAAAGCGTTTGAGCGTTCGATCATATGTGTAAGATTCTGTGTGTGCAATTGTGTAAGAATAATCGTAAATTAAGTCCAGTAATCATACATAAAATAATTTTTTCCTTTTCAAATCTATTGACACTTTATATCATTTTTGTTGTCGAAATATACATATACAATATTAGTTATTTGTGATACAAGTGCGTAAAATAGGTGACTGTGTGCGAGTGTGAATTTTGCAGCATAAGCCGCAGGAGAATGATGCAATCACACGAGTTACCAATCACCTACGCGCACGTGTATCACACGCTATTTTTTGCGACGCCCGTCCGAAAAAGTTGCTAGGAGGTGGTAACAAAAAATAATAATTTTATATTGCATAAAGTGGAGTAAAGAAATTTGTTCGAAAAAAAATGTTGATGGCTACAAGTGAAATCTAAATTTATTTCAAGAAGTTACCAACACCAGTGTTTAAAGTTACCTATGCCAGTGTCTAAAGTACCTCATCTCGAAAGTGCGCATGCGCAGCTTTTTCACTAGTGTCTAAAGTAAGCCATCTTGAAACTGCGCATGCGCGAAAATTGTTTCGCGCAGAGTCTGCTCAAATAAGGTCCTTTAGGCACCATTTACAAGCATCAAAACGTCAACTTTTGAGGTGGGTGTTGCAAAATAGTTATTTTGGCCTCAAATCGAAAACTACACGCGCACGATTGATGATGCAAGACTTCTTAAGGAAGAGATTAAATGGATTATTAATATGAATCGTCTAGTGGCAAAACCGGCCAACTCCTTTTTTTTATACCATTAAGCCATTTCCCTTTCGGCGAGCCTCTAGGGGTAGGCGTGATACTACCCGATTCGGGTAGTGTTTCTAGGTGGATAGTTTCTTGTAGTAAATGACTACAAGTGTGGGCTCACCACACCCACGACCGCCAACAGCAACGCAGTGGTATTATTCCCGAACGGTCACCCATCCAAGTACTGACCGCGCCCAACACTGCTTAACTTCAGTGATCTAACAGTAACTGGTGTTTCCTGCGTGGTATGGCCGTTGACTTGGTAAATGGGTTAATTTTGGTAAATGCGTTTTTTCAGTTTTTTGAGTCCTAAGTGAACTTTTTAATCAACTGGAAACAAGAAACCATGAAAAAACTACTTAAATCCCTGTTTTATATCGATGGGTTCTACGAATATTAGGCTATTGTTCCGTTACCGTTAAGAAAGCGACTATCGTTCAATTACGGATAAAAATTAGTCTATCGTTCCCCTACGGATAAGAATTGGTCTAACTTCATTTTTTAAGAAATTCATTGAACAAGTAGAAGTGGTAAAAGAAACAAAAATCTTTAAAAATGTCTTGTTTTGCAAATTATAGGAGCCTTAATTACGTTACGAACTGTAATACAAAATACTGGAGTTTTGAATTTGTAGGAAATGTTCCGACGAATAATAGGCTATCTTCTATACAATAGCATCTGAAATGTAAATTTCTCAGATAACACAGCCACACAAAAAAACTCTTTTCGGGCCTGGAGGCCAGACCATGTTTATTATATGTTTTTGGGGTCACTGAATCCGAATCCGAGGTCCTAAAAACCCCCAGCATGTCAGGGTTCTGACATAACCTCAAAAAACTTCAAAAAAATCTTTCTGCGGGTCTGGAGGTCCGGCCATGTTTACTATATGTTTTTGGGTTCGCTGAATCCGAATCTGAGGTCCAAAGGACCCCCGCACGTCAGGGTTCTTACATAACCTCAAAAAATCTCATAAGAAATATTTGTTTGGGTCTGGAGGTCAGGCCATATTTACTATATGTTTTTGGGGTCGCTGAATCCGAACACGAGGTCCAAAAAACCCCAGCATGTCAGGGTTCTGACACAACCTCAAAAAACCTCATAAAACATCTTTTTTTCGGGTCTGGAGGTCAGACAATGTTTACTGTATGTTTTTGGGGTCGCTGAATTCGAATGCGTAGTCTCAAAAACTCCAGCACGTCCAGGTTTTGATTTTCAAAGAAACTTCTTAAATTTATTCATCCGCCTTCGGATTCAGCGATCCTAAAAACATATAATAAACATGGTCTGATCTCCAGACCCAAAAAAGAATTTCTATGAGGTCTTTTGAGGTTATGTCAGGACTCTGACGTACTGGGGATTTCTAGACATCAGATTCAGATTCAGCGACCCCAAAAACATATAGAAAACATGGTCTGATCTCCAGACCCAAAAAAAGATTTTTTATAAGGTTTTTGGAGGTTATGTCAGAAACCCGACGTACTGGGGTTTTTTGGACCTCACATTCAGATTCAGCGGCCCCAAGTGCATATAGTAAACATAGTCTGACCTCCAGACCCGAAAAAAGATTTTTATGAGGTTTTTGAGGTTATGTCATAACCTTGACGTTCTGGGGTTCTTTGAACATCGAATTCGGATTCAGCGACCCCAAAAACATATAATAAACTTAGTCTGACTTTCAGACGAGAAAAAAGATTTTTATAGGGTTTTTTTGAGGTTATATCAGAACCCTGACGTGCTGAGGTATTTTTGGGCCTCGGATTCGGATTCAGTGACTTTTTTAGGGCTTTTTTGGGCCCCAATTAAAATTTTTGGGCTCCTTTACTTTTTTCAAAAAATCAATTTTCTTGTGGAGGTGCTAGCTTACATTAAGCTAGCACCTCCACTTCCTAAAAACACAAAATAATGAAAATCCAATTCCACCAGAGTTTTGGGCTCTTGGAATCCACAAAAAAAAATTTCCCCAAAACAACCCTTAAGCTCCAAAATCAACCCCCTTCACAAAATTGGAATTTTTCGCGACTTTAATCCAGGCATATTTTTGGGCTTTTTTTGGGCTCCTCGAAAATACTCACTCCGCTTTTTGGGCTCCACCCCTTGACATAAAAAATCAACCAATTAGCACAACGCGGATATGACTTTGTCAAAAAAAGATTTTTTTGAGAATTTTATAGTGTGGATAGAGTCTCTGATGTTTGGGCTCCTCGAAAATACTCACTTCGATTTTTGGGCTCCAACCCTTGACATAAAAAATCAACCCCTTGGTACCTCGCAGATGTGACTTTGTCGAAAAATAATATTATGACAATTTTGTAGTGTGGATAGTTTCTCTGATTTCTGGGCTCCTCGAAAATACTCACTTCGATTTTGGGGCTCCAACCCTTGACATAAAAAATCAACCCCTTAGCACAACGCGGATATGACTTTCTCAAAAAATGATCTTTTTGAGAATTTTACAGTGTGGATAGTGTCTCTGATTTTTGGGCTCCTCGAAAATACTCACTCCGATTTTTGGGCTCCAACCCTTGACCTGAAAAATCAACCCCTTAGCACAACGCTGATATGACTTTGTCAAAAAAAGGTCTTTTTGAGAATTTTACAGTGTGGATAGTTTCTCTGATTTTTGGGCTCCTCAAAAATACTCACTTCGATTTTTGGGCTCCAACCCTTGACATAAAAAATCAACCCCTTGGTACCTCGCAGATGTGACTTTGTTAAAAAATAATATTTTTGGGAATTTTACAGCGTGGATAGTTTCTCTGATTTTTGGGCTCCTCAAAAATACACATTCCGATTTTTGGGCTCCAACCCTTGACATAAAAAATCAACCCCTTGGTACCTCGCAGATGTGACTTTGTTAAGAAATCACACCTATGGCCACGTCTCACAACCGTGAGATGGGTGGTCACAGGGCACGACGCAATCACAACGAAAGGCCGGCGAAACCCTGGTGTGTCTTGAGGACACGAAGCGACTTAAGGATGTCAGCTTTCTGCATCCATCTCGCAAGTGCCTTGGCATATTTTCGGCACGCGGGTATGGCTTGAAGGTTACGAACCAGTAATAGTTTCGCACCTCCGAAAGCACCAATCACAAGGACAATTACTCGCACCGAATACTTGGGGTACAGTCATTGCAGCTCTCTCTTAAGGTCTTGATACCTCTCCTCCTTTTTTTTCTCCTTTGCAGTGATGTTGTATTCGGACGGAGCCAAAAATTCGATCATGAATATACTTCGTTTCTCGAAGTCTTGGAGAACAATGTCAGGTCTCGAGAGAGCAAACTTTCAACACCAGTGTTTTCGGGATTTTATATACCTCTCTCCAAAAAGTTTCTACCTCCTTGGGCTTGAGTGGATTTTTTACAGAAACAGGGAGATTGCTGAAGAGGCGCGATGGGTCAGCGAGAAACTGTTGATTCTCCCTGATCCATCTCTCCCTCTTCTATATTCTCCTCCTTGCGTCAGATAACAGCCGTATTTTGTCAACAATATGCTGCTTGATTGTCAGCAGCTTTGACTTGTTTAGTGTGTGATTCAAGATCCTTATTTCTTGGGCAAACTTTCGAACCCTATCCGTAAATGGTCTACCAGATGTTATGTAGACAATCACACATTGAACACGGGACACATTCTGTCTTGCCCATCCAATTTTCTTGTTCAGTAGATGCAAGCGTCTTTTGGCCTTTTGATCCACCGTCGGTTTTAGCCTTCGATTTGAATCAGCCAATGTTCTCGCAGCACCATAAACTGAGCAATTGATGGTCCAGAGGTCGGTCTCTTGCGAGATATCTCCACGAAGGGAGGCATACATTTCAGCCAGATCTTGGGGCTTAAGAGGAACTTGCATGTTGATGTTCCTCCTTGTACTGCAATTGCAATCATCTTTCAGAAGGTGCCTGCTTTCTGCGGTTGGTCTTAATGTCGCTTCATCTTCGTCTGCAACTTGATCAAGCAGCGGTTAGGGAAGCGCTCCGCGTACATATCCATTTTTCCGGAGGTAGTCGGCTTGATTTCGCAAAGACTGATGCGAAACGTGCTGAAGCTCTGGGTGTTCCTGGCACCACAGAGTGTGCATACGCGCCATAAAGCCTCCGCGAACAGAGATAATGCTGGCATCGTAGCAGTCTAGAACGTCATTCTTAAGTTGAGCCGTCCACTCAATGTGGGCGTTTCGCCAGTTCGTCGTCGTGTTTTCATCTAAATTATTGATGTGTAAACATCTTAGACCTCGATATGGGGAGTCGCGCCTGCTTCAAATGAAACCACGACTGCATAGTGTAACGCAGGCCTGTGACACACATGTTGTCTCTTATGGCACAGACCGGAGGCTCGCTTTTCTTCACCCACAGAAAGGAGCCTTTCGGTCTCTCTCTTTGCCCATCTCTCTCTCTCTCCTTCTCCATCTCTCTCCCTCTCCCTCTCTCTCTCTTTTGTTATTATTTTCTGGATATAAGTGATAGAATTTATTAATCTTCTTCAGGAAATATAATTAGCCTAATTCTAAATGTAGATGCGTAATATAAATGCCACACAATGTGTTCTTTCAGAGAATTCATATCGGTCCGCACCGGTATTTTATAAACAAAGCTTGACTAAGCAGGCAAAGGAGAAAATGCGTTTTAGGAAAGGGGCCGTACGTAAATTACGTAACGGATAATCGACCCTCTTCACCCCCCCCCCAATGTAACGAACCGTAACAAAATGTTTCTACCCCCCTATTTGCTGTACGTAATTTATAGTTTCCAGAAATAATAAGATATGGGACTTGAAACTAGTGGAAATTAGTTGTATTTAAGATATTACGTGCTGTACAGGGAGAAAACTTCATTTTCAAAATTCTATGATTTTTCTTCGACCAATTTTTTTTCTTGAACCATTAACATTCAAATCACATTAACATACATATAAAAATCAAAAATTTTGAAATTTATTTCTTTTAAACAAAAAAAGTGACTTTTCTATGATAAGAGATGACTTCTTAAGAAAATACTTAAATTTTCTACAAAATAATTAAATTCTCTTAAAAAACAATTGAATTTTCAAAGAAATAGTTCAATTTTCAACCTTAAAAGAAAATTCGTAACAAAAAAGTTCAATAGTTGATAGTTCAACCTAGAAGGATGAAATGTAATTGAAAACAAATTAATTTCAAAATCAAAAAGACGAATTTTCATCAAATAAAAAGATTTCTCAGTGATGAAAAAAAAGTTCACCTGAATTGTTGATCCTGAAAGCTAAAAGACGAATTTTCTGTAGAAACATTGAATTTTCAACCAGTAAAATAGGAATTTTCCACAAAAAAATTAATTTTCAATAAAATAGTTAAATTTTTAACCAAAGAGGTAAAGCTTCATTAAAAACAAATTAAACAGAATAGTTCAACTTTTACCCACGCAGTTAAATTTTCAATTACAAGAAATTAGTTCTCAACTAAATAGTCAAACTTTAACCAAAAAGATGAATTTTCAAATAAAAATATGAATCTTCAACGAAAAAATTATTTTTTAACAAAGTGATTAAAAAAATGTTTAAAAAAACAGTTTAAATAAGAAGTAAATTTTCTACAAAGTTATTTGAATTTTCAACCCAAAAAGACGAATTTTCGATAATAAAAGTTGAATTTTCATACAAAAAGGATGCCTTTTTAAAACAATTATTTAATTTTTAATCAAACAGTTGCATTTTCATCGAAGAAAGATCACTTTTCTATTAAAACAGATGACTTTTTAAATGAGAAAGACAAATATTAAAAAATATAGTTGAATTTACATCGAAAAAATATTTAAATTAATTTTTCTACATAAAATGTGAATTTTTCTCAAAAGATAAATTTTCTACGAAAAAGTTGAATTTTCAACCAAACAGTTGCATTCTGATCAAAAAAAGATTAATTTTCTACTCAGGCAGATGAATTTTTTAATAAAAAATATACATTTTCCAAAAAATACTTGGATTTTTATCCAAAAAACATTTAAATTTATTTTTCAACACCAAAATATGAATTTCTGTCAAAAAGTAAATTTTCTACGAAACAGTGGAATTTTCAAGCAAAAAGATTAATTTTTTAACAAAACTGTTGCATTTTCAAACAAATAATAAAATTTACAACTAAAAAGATCATTTTCAGGAAGAAGCAACTGCAAAAAAAGAAATATAAATACAAAGCAAATAAATTACTCAGAAAAATGTTATATCAGGATTCCCGCAAAACTTAATTTCAAAAATTCTCTAATTTTTGGCTAACGACCTTTTCATTTTCCCTGACCATTAATATTCAAAAACCAGAATATTACATTTGTAACATTTTGAACCTAGAATCTTTTATAAGTTACATAAATCTCGGACTTTTGTAAGATTTTTTTCCAAATCCCTGACTTTTTCCTGAATTAAAAAAAATTGTTGTTGGCTAGGTTCCTTTTTTCACTCACCAGTTTTTTTTGGTGCGTAAAGTTGAATTCATATTAAATTTCTGTACAATTCCTGCGAGATACTTATTTAATTTGTGAATTTCCGAAAGTTACATACATGAATGAAAGACCCCTCCCCCCTTCAGTAACAAATCGTAACAAAATCTTTTGACCCCTCCCTACCCCTTCAGCTGTTACGTAATTTAAGTACGGTCCCAAGTAAAATAGTTTGAAGTATGAATCAATGAATTTTTTAAGTGTTGAAAATTATATCATTTTTGAACAATTTCAACTTAAAAACAGTACAATTTAGTGATTATAAGTTGTTTCTTGAAAATCTTAAATGAAAAATGTCATTTACAAATGAAAAATAAAAAAAATGAAACAATGAAAAGTTTAAAATTATGAATATATTAATTAAAATGTTTTTGAAAATTAAAAAAAGATTTTGAAGTTTCAATCGGATGCACACATTTATTTAATTACGTAAGGCATTCAAATTTAAATAGTTCAATTTTTAACGTAAAAATCTATAAATTATTTAATTATAAACAGATTCAGAATCGTCTTATAAAATCAATTTTCTTATAATTCTATTGTTAAGAGTCGTACTACAATTCAATTTTAAAAATAAAAACCTTAATTTATATTTAAAGTTTATCAACTTAACATTTTTCTTGTTTTCTTTTTTTTTGTCGAAG
>CAKNXH010085603.1:0-16705 GCA_932178445.1 Andricus quercusramuli | reverse complement strand
GAGAGCTTTGGCTGATTCAAATCGAAGGCTGAAACCGACGATGGATCAGAAGACCAGAAGACGCTTGCATCAACTGAACAAGAAAATTGGATGGGCAAGACAGAATGCGTCCCGTGTTCAATGTGTGATTGACTACATAACATCTGGTAGACAGTTCACGCAAAAGGGTTCGAAAGTTCGCCCAAGAACTAAGGGCCTTGTATCACACACTGAACAAGTCAAAGCTGCTGACAATCAAGCAGCATATTGTTGACAAAATAAGGCTGTTATCTGACGCACGGAGGAGGATACAGAAGAGGGATAGATGGAACAGGGAGAATCGACAGTTTCTTGCTGACTCATCACGCCTCTTCAGTGATCCCCCTGTTTTTGTAAAAAATCCACCCAAGCCCAAGGAGGTAGAGATTTTTTGGAGAGAGGTGTACAAGATCCCGAAAACACTAGAGTTGAAAGAAGATACTGACAATATCATCCGCTTCAAGGAGTTTTGCGACAGCCTCATAACATCTGAGAAGGAGTGCCCATCAGTCACTGCCGAAGAGGTGAAAAAAGCACTTAGAGGCACGAAGAACTTTTCCGGTGCGGGACCAGATTGTATTAAGAACTTTTGGTGGAAGAAGTTTACTTCTATACACCAACATTTGGCCCGCATATTCACCTCATATTTAAAGTTGGAGACGCCCATTCCGCAGTGGCTGGTGTTAGGACGCACTATACTCCTGCCGAAAAAAGGTAACTTGTCCAGACCAGAGAATTACAGGCCAATAACTTGTTTAAACACACTGTGTAAGATCTTTACAGCTGTCCTAAACAACAGGATCGTTCGACGAATTTAGCCTGTATGGCGAGAGATGTACGAACAACGAGGCTCGAAAAAAGGTGTAGCAGGCTGTCGAGAGAACCTGCTAATTGACAGGTGTGTCTGTAAAGACGCTACCGCCCATCAGCGCGTCCTGTCAATGGCCTGGATTGACTACCGGAAAGCTTTCGATTCAACCTCTCATAGACTTATCATCTGTCTGTTGGAAAGCTTGAAGGTACATCCGAACATAGTGAGATGCATAGAGAGACTGATGCCTCTTTGGAAAACTAGATTTACCATCTCATCTAGGAATCATCGTCTGACGACGAACAAGGTCACCTTCCAGAGGGGCGTCTTTCAAGGGGATAGTATGAGCCCTTTGCTTTTTTGCGTCACACTTCTGCCTCTATCTCTCGCACTACGAAATTCTCCTGGATACCTCTGTGGCGACACTAACCAGCGTGAGCATAAGGTAACTCATGTATTTTATATGGATGACCTGAAGACCTATGCCGCTGGTAAAAGAAAACTTCAAATTGCTATAAATATCGTCAACAACTACACAGGAGAGATTGGGATGGACTTTGGTTTGGACAAGTGTGCCAAAATTCATTTGAAGAAAGGAAAGATTACTGGCGTTCCCAAGGACCCTGAGCTTGTAGATATAAGTGTTATTAGACATCTTAACACTGGAGAGACCTATACATACCTGGGCGTGCCTCAAAGCCGCATTCAGGACGTAACATCAGTGAAGGAGTCTCTCCGAAGCAGATACAAGCATCTTCTTAGACAGATTTGGTCTTCCAATCTGTCGGCGTTGAACAAGGTATCTGCGACTAACATGCATGTCGGAAAATTGCGTTACGTAATTTATGCACGACCCCTAGTAGCGCTCACGGAGCTGTAGGGGAAGGAATTTCCGAGTAGTGTGGTACCCCCACTCTCTACCCCTCTATCGAAAAGCTCGCTGGCTCGAACCGTAAGCGGGTCTCTCTATAAGAGCGCTTCGACTCTTCTTGATTTTTCTCGTAAATTGTAATAAAAACTTTAAAATAAATCGAAAAATACACTAAAATGGAAACTAG
The DNA here is from genome assembly GCA_932178445.1 of Andricus quercusramuli. Classification (NCBI taxonomy): domain Eukaryota; kingdom Metazoa; phylum Arthropoda; class Insecta; order Hymenoptera; family Cynipidae; genus Andricus; species Andricus quercusramuli. The sequence continues at coordinate 14,818 of CAKNXH010085603.1, read as the reverse complement.
CTATTGCTAAAAAGGATTGCACGGATCGATAAATGAAAAACAATACACTTATTATTATTTTTTGTTTTAAATTGTCGCGTTTCCAAAACGACAAAGTCATTAATAATCAATCTTGAGAGAAAGCTCATATTGAGAAGCCTTGAAATGAATCTGGTGACATTCAAAACAAGCACGGTAGTGGGGGTACTACTCGATCACGGATTAGGGGAAGCGCTCTTATTGAGAACAATAATATTGACTGTGGAAATATGAAAATGGTTCTATCATGAAAGGACAATTGATTGAACAATACAATGCGCGTAGACTGCAGGCCGTAGGGCCACATTAATTATAAATATATAAATTAAAATTATAAAACGATAAAATGAAGATAATGGCATATCCAAATACGCAATGATGACGTTCTACGAGATTTAAATAACTATAGCAATGTCAATGTCTGCATGTGAATCATGAATCAGATCTATCCATCCTCAGAGACGATGTGCTTTTACAATAGTAAAACGACTTTTGTATCAATTAATTCTTACTTCATTTGTATATCTCAACCATTAGCTCGAGGTGGCGGAGTATTTCTTCAATATATTTCGAAGTTCGAATGGAACATGAATGGCTGAAAAAGTATTCTTTTCAGAATGACCCCAAATATTCTAATTTCATTTTTTTTTAATCGAAAAGAATTGGTATTATTAAACGTTCATTCGTCGCCTTCAATTTATTTATTTCTGCCAAGTTTCATGGACAAAACTCCATTAACTCGTGCCTGGAAGGTTTTTAAGTGAAGCTGTCAAAGGGCTATTCACTCTCGAGTTGAGACTCGAGCGATCTAAATACTCCTAGAGTTACTCTATCGCGAGTCCAAAATGAGAGAGAGTTCGCAGGATTTACAAGAGTTAGCCAAGGTGTAAGAGTTGCTAAGGAGTCCATAGGAGTCGCTAAGGAGTCCATAGGAGTCGAGCCGAGATCTACTCGAGTTGATGGGAGTCGGAGCGTGTTTCTGATTCTCGAGTCATAATCGACACATTGTATTGCGAAAGACGGGTTTAGTTGACCTGTCAGTGCAAAATTTTCGTCCAATCATTTTCCGGCATTTTACAAACAACTTGATAATACTCCAAAGCGCAAGCGATCGTGAGTCGTTAGAGTCGCTAGAGTTCAGCCGAGTCGCATGGAGTCACATGGAGTATCCGATCACTCGAGTCTCAACTCGAGAGTAAACAGCCCTTTGGAAGCTGTCCCCGGATAGAAGATCTCGAAGAAGCTGATGCGTTTCAATATGGATGAAAGACCACCCACGCGTCTCGTAAGCTAGTCACGCCATGGATCGTGATAATAAATATCGTCAGGCTACGATCATGCCATCGAAGCATCGAGTCATCGAGACAGTGGGAAGACGAGACTCGCATCGCTTCAAAAGCGAACCGTAGGGTTTGAGTACCATCTGCTGGGTGCTTTTTAGATTCAGATATATTTTATATTCTTTATATTCCATGTACTCGTTCGTATAAACTGAATGAAAATAGATTAGCCATCATTTTCGTTATACGTAATATTCACACGAACCGAGAAGTTTTGACTTTGATGCCCCTCAAACTTCATAATCAGTCATAATAAGGAGTTCATGTATACTCCTTATTAGATGTCACTTATTCCTCCATAGAATGTTAATAACCAGTTTAAGATAAATGACTAAATATAATTACTGACTTATGAAGGTGTTATGAAAGTAATGTTTAAATTACGGAGTTCATTTATTATTATTTTTTATCATTGAGTCATAAGTTTAACAACTTTTTAAACTATAATTTCTGGTTTGTTCCACAATTTTTCAGCAACGAACGCAGCGGAGCAGAAGAAGTTTTACCCATTCAAAAGGGAAAACACTAGCACGCCTTCGAGTGACTCTGGAAGGCAAATTAATAGGACACACACGTTTATCTACGTGTGAACATGCAATATGTGCATTGTATAGGCAAAAGGTGGTTGGGGCGAGAATGAGAGGCAGGTATGGATGAAGAGCCGAATGAAGAGAGAAGGGATATTATAGCATCAGAGATTCGCTCATCCCTCTTTCATTTTTACATTCTCATTCATGAGACTGTATTGTATTCGTCCAAATTTTCGATCTCTGGTTTTTAACGGATCTTTATGTTCCGGCACTCCCAGAGTCCGAAAATCATAAAATTTTGTCGGTGTCTGTCTGTATGTCTGTCTGTATGTCTGTATGGTTACCTGAATGTTGTCGCCACGCTAACTTTTGAAGGATTCGTCCAATCGAGTCAGCCTTTGGTAAACTTTTTAAGGGGCTTAAAATGAAGGTTAAGTTCGTTAACCAGATATTTCCAACCAAAATTAAAAATTTCAGAACATTTTCAAAATTTGGAAAAAATTTTTTTTTGCAGTTTCAGAAATTTTTGTGAAAGTTTCTTACAGATGGGTGAAAGAATTGAAAATTATCTTAATGAAATTTTTGATTTCGATGGAAATTAGAAAAGTTATATACTTTTCAAAATGTTGAAAACTTTCAAAAAGTAGAAAAATAAATTTTCTGGTAGATTGAACAATTTTAATCAGAATTTTCACTAGTTTTCACATGGTTTTATTTTTCAAAAGCAATCTTCTGTATAGCCTAGCTGCTGAGCGCGAACAGCGTGTATCGCAATGAGAATGTAATCGTCAAGGCCGTAGGTGCTTTGAGAACCCTCTTCATAGTACCAGATCGAGGTACAGAAATAAATATACTGTACATTAGATATAATAGTATTGAACATAATGTGGAAAAGCTCACATTTTGGACAAAATCGAGTGCGAAGCACGAGATACGTGATAAGAATGTGTTCGTTAAAGCCGAAGGAGCTTCAACAAAAGAGAATTCACAACGATTAAATTACAGTTGTTCATGCTTTGACCTTTAATTTCAAAAGGTCTGTGTACAAATGTGTGGGAAATATAAAGACTGAGCGCGTAGCGCGAGGTAAATACGTTATCGAGCGCGAAGCGCGAGAACCAACAGTCGCGCGCCCTAGGCGCGCTCAAACTTGCGAGCGAAGCGAGCCGCGCGCGTAGCGCGCAATGAGAATGTGCCCGCGAAGCGGGCATATTTTTTTTCTTTTTTCTGTCGCCCTTCTTGCCTCTACTCTTTTTTTTGTAGGCACATCACGTGCGTTTCTTTAGTGATAGAATTCTTTCCATTGCCTGCTTGTTTCACCTTAGATCCCTACTATTTTTGTATTTCTTCGTAAATTTCCGTTCAAAGTTGTTCAGAATCCATACACTAAATCCTAAGTTGTCACTTTTGCATACACAGAAGGGTTTCAAAGCGTCACAAAATGGGAAAAAATGTACATCTACGCAGAAAGATGTGAATATAGTTGTAATTTATTATTGTGAACGCGTATAACCCATGTAGGAACTGCCCCATTTGTCCTCATTTCAATTAGGGCAGCAGTCAGAATCTCACTAGAACAACTGGACTAGTAAGTTCTAAACAGAACCCTTCAAGGCACTGCTAAGATTTTGTATTCCTTATGGCTTATGACTAGAAAAAACTATATGCCTCTAGTTAGGCCCTAATCTTGTATTTGAGCGGGACTTCAGTTGGTTCCTGATTTAGATAGAAGAACCAAAAAATTCTAGTCAGGCATTGGTCGGGCGTTAGTCAGCATACCCCAGATAAATTTCCTGAAGATGGTGCTGCAGTATGTATGATGCAGTGCCATCTTCAGAAGTTTGTATACACTAAATCATGTTTTAGTAAACAGAGGAATGGATGCCTCAACAACACGTGACAGTAAACTGAAATTTATTTTAATCTGAAGCATCCGTGCGTTTAACACTTATAAACACGTGTTTTTATTGAAAATAACACTACGTAAATTTTTATTGAATATAGTTCAAGTAGCAGTTTTGTTAAATTCTATTTATTATATATACTGAATGTGATTTGTGAATATAAAAAAAAAAATTTAGGTCATTTTCACAATCACTTTGATTAAAATAAAGTTCGAATTTTTTGTTAATACTTGAAACATAAGGAAAATAGTTTAATTTGTGCTGAATATGTGAAACCCAGTGGAAAATAATAGAAATAATAATTTTGATCAGAAACGGGGAAAACTAGCTGGGGCCCTTCCAAATTCCGATCACAATTTCTACATGGAAAGATTCAGTATAACAAAAGGCGCTATTAATTATTATTGTAAATAATCTTTCAGGAATTGATTTTTTTCTTTTATTATGATTATTTACTTGACTATTGGAGGGTTCAACAGATGTTTTATTTCTTTGAGGTTGGGCTTCAGGTTGAGGTTCGGGCCTATTCGACACTGGAGAAGCTGCACCTACTTTGGGTGTCGACGTCGAGAAATAATTCGAAAACTTCGCTTTTCTAGCTGTCAGAACATCCAATTTTTTAGTACCTCTGCAACGCCATTTTAAAAAATTGCACTTTTTTTTAGGTTAGCCCATAAAGCGATCAATTCTTCTTTTATAACTTGTTTATACTTTATCACTGGGTATGCTTTCTATACGCCTCGTAAAAACAATAATATAAACTATGTGGATCATTCATAATTAACTCAATGACGCAGAAAATACGTTTTTTTAAATATCCCCGAGAATGTCCGAAAGTCCGAAAATAAATAAAATGTGTCGCTACGCTTTTAAACGTCAGCACAATAACAACAAACGACACAAAAGATTTGCCAACGTTTGCGAACGACTGAACGTAACAACATAATTATGTCATTCCACAGGAAAAATAGTGCTGTCAATCCACAAGAAATGTGTACCCGCGAAATTCGTAAAAATCTAGGTAAAATATAGTAAAATTATTCACGTAGAAAAAAATGTGTGACGTAACGCAGAGGGCAGACCTCTTCATTCAGTGTCTGTTTGGCCCCCAGAAATTAATCTTGAAGCATCTGAACATTAATTTTGAATAAAAATAGTAAATACATAGCATAAGGAGTTCAAATCGCCATTGAAAATTCTGTTTTAAAAGTAATTGTAGTTAATTTTAAAGCAATTGCAATAAATTAATTACACCTTTCCCAAAAGCGTGTCTCTCTTTACACTGCCTAAGAGGCTTTATTTTTTTAAATTACTTTCTCCTCTTCTTTCTTTTCTCTTCCTCCCTGTCATAATACGGCATTCTCGACGAGCACTCAGCGACTTAATGGAATTTGTGTGTAAGAGTAAGAACCTTGGATGACTCCTTGGAAAAGGCGCAGGATGCAGCGAAAGCAGACTGGAAACAAGGGATGAGTGGAAGCTGAGCGTGAGAGTGCGAGCGTTAGCAACACAACGTAAGTCGCTCTAAGCGCTAATTTTATTTTGTTAGGTTGGCTGGGGGGAATTTAGTTTTCGTCAGGGTAGATGGTAATGTGTGAGTATAATAAACTTTGTAAGTTAAGGTAGATCGACCACGGAAAAAAGTGGATAGATTCACGTTTATGTATTGTTAACTTGAAATTTACTTGTTCGCATTGTACAAGAAAAAATTCAAATAGTTTTTGATACTCAATGAGATAGTGATCTCAAAATATATAAAACCTAAAGTCAGCATTACTACTTCAAATTGTAAAAAGAAAGATTACTAGAACAAGTAGCGTCAATAACTATTTGAAATAGTACAGTTGAACATGTAAACTGTATGAATAACTATTTTTCATAGTAAGCAAAGAATTGTGAGTTTGACTTTTGCAAGTGAGTTCGACCTCCTTTTTCGCATTGCAATAAGCACTACGCGAGATTGTTAGTCTTACTATTTGAAATTTTAAGTTTAGTGGCACAACTAGATGCGTGTAGGCCCCCTCCGCAAAATTTTTTAGGAGGTCCGTTTGAAATTAAAAAAAAGGACGACTTATAACTTGCTTGTCAGTAAAAAACTATTTTATCATGTTTTCTTTTATCATAATATTAGTTGAGATAATTATTATAAATAAACATAGTGAATAACTCTATTTTATACTTCAATACCGTTTTTTTGTTTTGTACAAAATTTCCAGAATTTAAACATATTCTGAAGAGTTATGTAAAACAGAATATTTTTTCACATTATTTCTACTATGGAATTTTCTACTTGTGATATTTTTAATTTCTTATAATACTAAAAATGATTAGGATCGTACTTGCATTGTTTTTGACGTATCATTTTTTGACACAATAATTAGAAAATAATTTGTAATAAAATTGTAGCTTAAATTGATTTCAAATTTCAACCTAGCAATAATTTTTTTTAACCTTTTCACATTGATGTTTGTAGAAATTACTATCATTTAATGAAAAAAATAAATACATTTTCTCATTTTTTCAGATTTTTAACAACAATAAAATCTACTATACTACTGTGATATCGCGATCTTCAATATTAATTTCTCGGAACCGAATAATTTTTTTTTATACTAAACAGTTTTTACTCTAATTCAGCATTCCCATATATCATGAGAAAAATTTTATTTTTGCAAAAAAATTAAATATGAATCACTATTCAACGTTTGTCTGATCTTAAAATAGTGATTTCGATTTTGCATTTGATATATTATTACGATGAACAAACTATTTTTTATTTACATATCAGTTATGTAAATGAATTTTGCGTTTTATATAAAGTGAGATGATAATAAAATCAAATTAAAAATTCCAAAAATTTCATTCGAAAACATTTTTTCAAGTCTTAATTTTCAATAGTACAAAATATGTACTTTTTAATAATTGTAATTTTAATCATTTTATAATGATAGATATGAATTACTAATAATATATTTACTGTGTGACTTAATACTTCTAAGCAAAATATTTTTCCCAAGCGCATTACAAAATATTAGATATCATCTGTAAGCTCACTTGACTAACGCGTGCGCTAGATTTAGGTTTTATGCTAGGTTTTACGTAGTTAGGTAGGGTTCGATTCCCCAGCGGGGGCAATGTTTCAAAGCGTTTGAGCGTTCGATCATATGTGTAAGATTCTGTGTGTGCAATTGTGTAAGAATAATCGTAAATTAAGTCCAGTAATCATACATAAAATAATTTTTTCCTTTTCAAATCTATTGACACTTTATATCATTTTTGTTGTCGAAATATACATATACAATATTAGTTATTTGTGATACAAGTGCGTAAAATAGGTGACTGTGTGCGAGTGTGAATTTTGCAGCATAAGCCGCAGGAGAATGATGCAATCACACGAGTTACCAATCACCTACGCGCACGTGTATCACACGCTATTTTTTGCGACGCCCGTCCGAAAAAGTTGCTAGGAGGTGGTAACAAAAAATAATAATTTTATATTGCATAAAGTGGAGTAAAGAAATTTGTTCGAAAAAAAATGTTGATGGCTACAAGTGAAATCTAAATTTATTTCAAGAAGTTACCAACACCAGTGTTTAAAGTTACCTATGCCAGTGTCTAAAGTACCTCATCTCGAAAGTGCGCATGCGCAGCTTTTTCACTAGTGTCTAAAGTAAGCCATCTTGAAACTGCGCATGCGCGAAAATTGTTTCGCGCAGAGTCTGCTCAAATAAGGTCCTTTAGGCACCATTTACAAGCATGAAAACGTCAACTTTTGAGGTGGGTGTTGCAAAATAGTTATTTTGGCCTCAAATCGAAAACTACACGCGCACGATTGATGATGCAAGACTTCTTAAGGAAGAGATTAAATGGATTATTAATATGAATCGTCTAGTGGCAAAACCGGCCAACTCCTTTTTTTTATACCATTAAGCCATTTCCCTTTCGGCGAGCCTCTAGGGGTAGGCGTGATACTACCCGATTCGGGTAGTGTTTCTAGGTGGATAGTTTCTTGTAGTAAATTACTACAAGTGTGGGCTCACCACACCCACGACCGCCAACAGCAACGCAGTGGTATTATTCCCGAACGGTCACCCATCCAAGTACTGACCGCGCCCAACACTGCTTAACTTCAGTGATCTAACAGTAACTGGTGTTTCCTGCGTGGTATGGCCGTTGACTTGGTAAATGGGTTAATTTTGGTAAATGCGTTTTTTCAGTTTTTTGAGTCCTAAGTGAACTTTTTAATCAACTGGAAACAAGAAACCATGAAAAAACTACTTAAATCCCTGTTTTATATCGATGGGTTCTACGAATATTAGGCTATTGTTCCGTTACCGTTAAGAAAGCGACTATCGTTCAATTACGGATAAAAATTAGTCTATCGTTCCCCTACGGATAAGAATTGGTCTAACTTCATTTTTTAAGAAATTCATTGAACAAGTAGAAGTGGTAAAAGAAACAAAAATCTTTAAAAATGTCTTGTTTTGCAAATTATAGGAGCCTTAATTACGTTACGAACTGTAATACAAAATACTGGAGTTTTGAATTTGTAGGAAATGTTCCGACGAATAATAGGCTATCTTCTATACAATAGCATCTGAAATGTAAATTTCTCAGATAACACAGCCACACAAAAAAACTCTTTTCGGGCCTGGAGGCCAGACCATGTTTATTATATGTTTTTGGGGTCACTGAATCCGAATCCAAGGTCCTAAAAACCCCCAGCATGTCAGGGTTCTGACATAACCTCAAAAAACTTCAAAAAAATCTTTCTGCGGGTCTGGAGGTCCGGCCATGTTTACTATATGTTTTTGGGTTCGCTGAATCCGAATCTGAGGTCCAAAGGACCCCCGCACGTCAGGGTTCTTACATAACCTCAAAAAATCTCATAAGAAATATTTGTTTGGGTCTGGAGGTCAGGCCATATTTACTATATGTTTTTGGGGTCGCTGAATCCGAACACGAGGTCCAAAAAACCCCAGCATGTCAGGGTTCTGACACAACCTCAAAAAACCTCAAAAAACATCTTTTTTTCGGGTCTGGAGGTCAGACAATGTTTACTGTATGTTTTTGGGGTCGCTGAATTCGAATGCGTAGTCTCAAAAACTCCAGCACGTCCAGGTTTTGATTTTCAAAGAAACTTCTTAAATTTATTCATCCGCCTTCGGATTCAGCGATCCTAAAAACATATAATAAACATGGTCTGATCTCCAGACCCAAAAAAGAATTTCTATGAGGTCTTTTGAGGTTATGTCAGGACTCTGACGTACTGGGGATTTCTAGACATCAGATTCAGATTCAGCGACCCCAAAAACATATAGAAAACATGGTCTGATCTCCAGACCCAAAAAAAGATTTTTTATAAGGTTTTTGGAGGTTATGTCAGAAACCTGACGTACTGGGGTTTTTTGGACCTCACATTCAGATTCAGCGGCCCCAAGTGCATATAGTAAACATAGTCTGACCTCCAGACCCGAAAAAAGATTTTTATGAGGTTTTTGAGGTTATGTCATAACCTTGACGTTCTGGGGTTCTTTGAACATCGAATTCGGATTCAGCGACCCCAAAAACATATAATAAACTTAGTCTGACTTTCAGACGAGAAAAAAGATTTTTATAGGGTTTTTTTGAGGTTATATCAGAACCCTGACGTGCTGAGGTATTTTTGGGCCTCGGATTCGGATTCAGTGACTTTTTTAGGGCTTTTTTGGGCCCCAATTAAAATTTTTGGGCTCCTTTACTTTTTTCAAAAAATCAATTTTCTTGTGGAGGTGCTAGCTTACATTAAGCTAGCACCTCCACTTCCTAAAAACACAAAATAATGAAAATCCAATTCCACCAGAGTTTTGGGCTCTTGGAATCCACAAAAAAAAATTTCCCCAAAACAACCCTTAAGCTCCAAAATCAACCCCCTTCACAAAATTGGAATTTTTCGCGACTTTAATCCAGGCATATTTTTGGGCTTTTTTTGGGCTCCTCGAAAATACTCACTCCGCTTTTTGGGCTCCACCCCTTGACATAAAAAATCAACCAATTAGCACAACGCGGATATGACTTTGTCAAAAAAAGATTTTTTTGAGAATTTTATAGTGTGGATAGAGTCTCTGATTTTTGGGCTCCTCGAAAATACTCACTTCGATTTTTGGGCTCCAACCCTTGACATAAAAAATCAACCCCTTGGTACCTCGCAGATGTGACTTTGTCGAAAAATAATATTATGACAATTTTGTAGTGTGGATAGTTTCTCTGATTTCTGGGCTCCTCGAAAATACTCACTTCGATTTTGGGGCTCCAACCCTTGACATAAAAAATCAACCCCTTAGCACAACGCGGATATGACTTTCTCAAAAAATGATCTTTTTGAGAATTTTACAGTGTGGATAGTGTCTCTGATTTTTGGGCTCCTCGAAAATACTCACTCCGATTTTTGGGCTCCAACCCTTGACCTGAAAAATCAACCCCTTAGCACAACGCTGATATGACTTTGTCAAAAAAAGGTCTTTTTGAGAATTTTACAGTGTGGATAGTTTCTCTGATTTTTGGGCTCCTCAAAAATACTCACTTCGATTTTTGGGCTCCAACCCTTGACATAAAAAATCAACCCCTTGGTACCTCGCAGATGTGACTTTGTTAAAAAATAATATTTTTGGGAATTTTACAGCGTGGATAGTTTCTCTGATTTTTGGGCTCCTCAAAAATACACATTCCGATTTTTGGGCTCCAACCCTTGACATAAAAAATCAACCCCTTGGTACCTCGCAGATGTGACTTTGTTAAGAAATCACACCTATGGCCACGTCTCACAACCGTGAGATGGGTGGTCACAGGGCACGACGCAATCACAACGAAAGGCCGGCGAAACCCTGGTGTGTCTTGAGGACACGAAGCGACTTAAGGATGTCAGCTTTCTGCATCCATCTCGCAAGTGCCTTGGCATATTTTCGGCACGCGGGTATGGCTTGAAGGTTACGAACCAGTAATAGTTTCGCACCTCCGAAAGCACCAATCACAAGGACAATTACTCGCACCGAATACTTGGGGTACAGTCATTGCAGCTCTCTCTTAAGGTCTTGATACCTCTCCTCCTTTTTTTTCTCCTTTGCAGTGATGTTGTATTCGGACGGAGCCAAAAATTCGATCATGAATATACTTCGTTTCTCGAAGTCTTGGAGAACAATGTCAGGTCTCGAGAGAGCAAACTTTCAACACCAGTGTTTTCGGGATTTTATATACCTCTCTCCAAAAAGTTTCTACCTCCTTGGGCTTGAGTGGATTTTTTACAGAAACAGGGAGATTGCTGAAGAGGCGCGATGGGTCAGCGAGAAACTGTTGATTCTCCCTGATCCATCTCTCCCTCTTCTATATTCTCCTCCTTGCGTCAGATAACAGCCGTATTTTGTCAACAATATGCTGCTTGATTGTCAGCAGCTTTGACTTGTTTAGTGTGTGATTCAAGATCCTTATTTCTTGGGCAAACTTTCGAACCCTATCCGTAAATGGTCTACCAGATGTTATGTAGACAATCACACATTGAACACGGGACACATTCTGTCTTGCCCATCCAATTTTCTTGTTCAGTAGATGCAAGCGTCTTTTGGCCTTTTGATCCACCGTCGGTTTTAGCCTTCGATTTGAATCAGCCAATGTTCTCGCAGCACCATAAACTGAGCAATTGATGGTCCAGAGGTCGGTCTCTTGCGAGATATCTCCACGAAGGGAGGCATACATTTCAGCCAGATCTTGGGGCTTAAGAGGAACTTGCATGTTGATGTTCCTCCTTGTACTGCAATTGCAATCATCTTTCAGAAGGTGCCTGCTTTCTGCGGTTGGTCTTAATGTCGCTTCATCTTCGTCTGCAACTTGATCAAGCAGCGGTTAGGGAAGCGCTCCGCGTACATATCCATTTTTCCGGAGGTAGTCGGCTTGATTTCGCAAAGACTGATGCGAAACGTGCTGAAGCTCTGGGTGTTCCTGGCACCACAGAGTGTGCATACGCGCCATAAAGCCTCCGCGAACAGAGATAATGCTGGCATCGTAGCAGTCTAGAACGTCATTCTTAAGTTGAGCCATCCACTCAATGTGGGCGTTTCGCCGGTTCGTCGTCGTGTTTTCATCTAAATTATTGATGTGTAAACATCTTAGACCTCGATATGGGGAGTCGCGCCTGCTTCAAATGAAACCACGACTGCATAGTGTAACGCAGGCCTGTGACACACATGTTGTCTCTTATGGCACAGACCGGAGGCTCGCTTTTCTTCACCCACAGAAAGGAGCCTTTCGGTCTCTCTCTTTGCCCATCTCTCTCTCTCTCCTTCTCCATCTCTCTCCCTCTCCCTCTCTCTCTCTCTTTTGTTATTGTTTTCTGGATATAAGTGATAGAATTTATTAATCTTCTTCAGGAAATATAATTAGCCTAATTCTAAATGTAGATGCGTAATATAAATGCCACACAATGTGTTCTTTCAGAGAATTCATATCGGTCCGCACCGGTATTTTATAAACAAAGCTTGACTAAGCAGGCAAAGGAGAAAATGCGTTTTAGGAAAGGGGCCGTACGTAAATTACGTAACGGATAATCGACCCTCTTCACCCCCCCCCCAATGTAACGAACCGTAACAAAATGTTTCTACCCCCCTATTTGCTGTACGTAATTTATAGTTTCCAGAAATAATAAGATATGGGACTTGAAACTAGTGGAAATTAGTTGTATTTAAGATATTACGTGCTGTACAGGGAGAAAACTTCATTTTCAAAATTCTATGATTTTTCTTCGACCAATTTTTTTTCTTGAACCATTAACATTCAAATCACATTAACATACATATAAAAATCAAAAATTTTGAAATTTATTTCTTTTAAACAAAAAAAGTGACTTTTCTATGATAAGAGATGACTTCTTAAGAAAATACTTAAATTTTCTACAAAATCATTAAATTCTCTTCAAAAACAATTGAATTTTCAAAGAAATAGTTCAATTTTCAACCTTAAAAGAAAATTCGTAACAAAAAAGTTCAATAGTTGATAGTTCAACCTAGAAGGATGAAATGTAATTGAAAACAAATTAATTTCAAAATCAAAAAGACGAATTTTCATCAAATAAAAAGATTTCTCAGTGATGAAAAAAAAGTTCACCTGAATTGTTGATCCTGAAAGCTAAAAGACGAATTTTCTGTAGAAACATTGAATTTTCAACCAGTAAAATAGGAATTTTCAACAAAAAAATTAATTTTCAACAAAATAGTTAAATTTTTAACCAAAGAGGTAAAGCTTCATTAAAAACAAATTCAACAGAATAGTTCAACTTTTACCCACGCAGTTAAATTTTCAATTACAAGAAATTAGTTCTCAACTAAATAGTCAAACTTTAACCAAAAAGATGAATTTTCAAATAAAAATATGAATCTTCAACGAAAAAATTATTTTTTAACAAAGTGATTAAAAAAATGTTTAAAAAAACAGTTTAAATAAGAAGTAAATTTTCTACAAAGTTATTTGAATTTTCAACCCAAAAAGACGAATTTTCGATAATAAAAGTTGAATTTTCATACAAAAAGGATGCCTTTTTAAAACAATTATTTAATTTTTAATCAAACAGTTGCATTTTCATCGAAGAAAGATCACTTTTCTATTAAAACAGATGACTTTTTAAATGAGAAAGACAAATATTAAAAAATATAGTTGAATTTACATCGAAAAAATATTTAAATTAATTTTTCTACATAAAATGTGAATTTTTCTCAAAAGATAAATTTTCTACGAAAAAGTTGAATTTTCAACCAAACAGTTGCATTCTGATCAAAAAAAGATTAATTTTCTACTCAGGCAGATGAATTTTTTAATAAAAAATATACATTTTCCAAAAAATACTTGGATTTTTATCCAAAAAACATTTAAATTTATTTTTCAACACCAAAATATGAATTTCTGTCAAAAAGTAAATTTTCTACGAAACAGTGGAATTTTCAAGCAAAAAGATTAATTTTTTAACAAAACTGTTGCATTTTCAAACAAATAATAAAATTTACAACTAAAAAGATCATTTTCAGGAAGAAGCAACTGCAAAAAAAGAAATATAAATACAAAGCAAATAAATTACTCAGAAAAATGTTATATCAGGATTCCCGCAAAACTTAATTTCAAAAATTCTCTAATTTTTGGCTAACGACCTTTTCATTTTCCCTGACCATTAATATTCAAAAACCAGAATATTACATTTGTAACATTTTGAACCTAGAATCTTTTATAAGTTACATAAATCTCGGACTTTTGTAAGATTTTTTTCCAAATCCCTGACTTTTTCCTGAATTAAAAAAAATTGTTGTTGGCTAGGTTCCTTTTTTCACTCACCAGTTTTTTTTGGTGCGTAAAGTTGAATTCATATTAAATTTCTGTACAATTCCTGCGAGATACTTATTTAATTTGTGAATTTCCGAAAGTTACATACATGAATGAAAGACCCCTCCCCCCTTCAGTAACAAATCGTAACAAAATCTTTTGACCCCTCCCTACCCCTTCAGCTGTTACGTAATTTAAGTACGGTCCCAAGTAAAATAGTTTGAAGTATGAATCAATGAATTTTTTAAGTGTTGAAAATTATATCATTTTTGAACAATTTCAACTTAAAAACAGTACAATTTAGTGATTATAAGTTGTTTCTTGAAAATCTTAAATGAAAAATGTCATTTACAAATGAAAAATAAAAAAAATGAAACAATGAAAAGTTTAAAATTATGAATATATTAATTAAAATGTTTTTGAAAATTAAAAAAAGATTTTGAAGTTTCAATCGGATGCACACATTTATTTAATTACGTAAGACATTCAAATTTAAATAGTTCAATTTTTAACGTAAAAATCTATAAATTATTTAATTATAAACAGATTCAGAATCGTCTTATAAAATCAATTTTCTTATAATTCTATTGTTAAGAGTCGTACTACAATTCAATTTTAAAAATAAATACTTAATTTATATTTACAGTTTATCAACTTAACATTTTTCTTGTTTTCTTTTTTTTTGTCGAAG